>LUGF01043414.1:277293-297640 GCA_001625245.1 Calycopis cecrops
TGATGGTTGTGTAAAGTATAATGCATAATAAATGTCTGCAAAACTATGAGTTTTTTTTTAAATGCCTCCTAAGCTTAAGTGTTCGGTACTATGGGACTTCCCCCTATTTGATTTGGTCATTTGGTTCAAAAATAAAAACAATCTCATTATTTACGATCAAATGTTAGACGACGAACTGTCAAGTTGACGTTAGTACTCCAATGTATGGGTTTTAAACACTTCGTGAACCCAAAAACGAGGTAATTTTAAACAAAATTGTAAGTTGATTGCTGTTATGTATATTTTTAGAAACTTGCTCACAACTGTACATCATGGAGGCCAAATGTTCATACAAAAATGAAACGTCTCCTTTACATCAAGATGTTGGAGCCGACTCACACAGTTTTTGTAGTTTAAGGGGCAAAATGTAGTCAGTGGTTGGCTTACGACACGTAATGGTCAGCGCACACTTATCAACTCGAAAAGGTAACGTAAACGTATCGCCTCGACCTATTCAGTATTCTTTGTATGAAGCTCCATACTGGAACGCACACTAATGGGAGACGTAACCTCTCCTCGAAAAGTGAAGGCGATACGACTTTCCCTTTTCGAGTTGACAAGTGTGCGGTGACTATAATTACACTTATGAAACGTTATTCTTTTGTTTTCTAGAAAGTGGCGATGTTCATCTCCCGCCTGATCTCGCATGCGGCGGGCTGGCGCACGCACGTGCTGACGGCGGCGGAGCGGCACGCGGGGCGCTGCGGCCCGCTGTTCGCCGTCTACGCCGCGCTCCGCTCTCTGCTGTGCACCAGATACATATCGCCGTTAGTAAGTATACTTTTTCGAAAAAAAAAAGTATAGTATAAAGGAGAAAGCGAGAAGTGAGAGCCATTTTCATGACCACCACTCCCATTGTCCCAGATATGATAGATTCTTGATCTCTTCAAGTAGTAATTAGCAAAATTGGTGGCCATGTCGGGTAGGTCTGAGAATCGGCCAACATCTATTTTTCATCTCGATATATCCACGGCATCGAAACTTACGTGGGTGAAACCGCAGAACGCAGCTAGTAAGTTCATATTATATGCATTGAAAAATGTAGAATACGATATTGATATCACAGCCACCAAAAATTAAAAAACCGAACCCAAAGAAAAAAAAAACAAAAAAATAATTTACTATACTATAAATGCAAGTATTTACACATTCGGAAAATTCAAAAATTACGGTTAAGTGGTGTGTTTTCCAACAAAAACAAAAGAATTTCAAACTCTTTTTTTTCTCAATATTTAAGTAACACTAGTACTGTACTGTACCTTTTTAATAGAGAGACCCCGGTGTTGTTATCGTTATTTTTATTGGAGTATAAATCTAAAGGCCAAGCTTAGTTTTCGAATGAAACGCAATCACAAAGAGCTTTCCAATAACTACCAGTACTCTATAGATAGGTACCTAAATCCGATACAACTCGAACGCAAGCATCCTATGTCCTAAAATAGTTATCTTTCTACTAAAATCAAAAAAATACTCTTTTAATATAAAAACCTATTAAAAATAATTATTAACATACTTATGCAAAATATACCTATCCCTAAAAAAAATCTTATTTTTTTTTTTCAGTATAAAAATTATTTTTATATAACTCCAAATTATTATCTATTTCTGCGCAAAAATTCACCTAAATCCGTTTAAATCCTTTTTCGTGAAAGAAACAAAACAAACAGAAAAAGAATTTAATTAATAGAGTAAGCATAATTACAGTATGTATATGAAATGTTTTACATTGTTGAGCAGAAAGAAGAATTTTTTTAAATCGTTAGTTTTAGTATCTAACATCCCGTATCCATGATAAATCACTTTATTGGGGCCCAAAAATATCTTGCCTACACTATATCAACACTAAAAGTAATACACTAAAATGAAATTTCAGCATGGATGGTGGTTTTGCGGATTTCTTCTCGGATTCATATGGTGTACTTTTTTAACACCACTATGTGTCAAACTATGGAGGGCGTATGGCAGGAAGATTAACGACTTGGAAGCGTTAACGATGGCTGATGTCGGGTAAGCGAAATGTGGCGAAGTTTTTTAGATTTAAAATATAATATTGTATCAAGATTTCCGCGCAAAATATTAAATTCTGGTTGAATAATAATGTCGGAATCCAGGAGATCCTTAATTAAAAAAGGCCTAGTCTCTACTGAATTTGTTGTCACTTAAGACAACCTATTTATATTTTGTACAGAAAGTCCCTATTAATTTATTTTATAAATCCAGATTTTAGAAATAGACGAGATGCCACGGCATATGGCTATATTTCTGTTCCAATATTCGTCTTATAATTTTTTTCTTGTCAAATAATTAAGACACGAAACGCAATTAAATCTGTTGGTCAATATTTAATTTTAGATTAGATTTTATTATAAAGCTAAAGAGTTTTTTTTGTTTGAATGCGTTAATCTTAAGTACTACTAGTCCAATGTGTAAAATTTTTTGTAAGATATTTCATTTATCGCTATAGGTATATCATTTCGCAACGACCAGCGGGAGCTGACTTGGCGGTTGAAATGCGGGACGCTGCTAGTTATTTATAAAATTATCTCAACTAATCAGACCCTTCAATAAGAATCATTCTTCATTATTTTATGACGCTGACACCATGTTGATGATCACTTTATTAATTTATGACGTCGACACCATGTTGATGATCACTTTATTAATTTATGACGTTGACACCATGTTGATAATCACTTTATTCATTTATGACGCTGACACCATGTTGATGATCACTTTATTCGCAGAAATAAATGTTACAGCGAACCGGGCACGCCGGCCACAGCGACTTGCGACAACAACTGGAACACGCCCGGGTATGTGTGTCCACGTACTGATGATAAATCAGCATCAACGTTGTGTACATTATGGTAATAGCTGTTTAAAAGCGACGATGAACGAAGATGAACGACGTGTCAGTCGGAAATCATTTGCTGCTGCTTTTCTATTGTATCTTTAGATGCATTTGACTACGATATATTTTAATAAAAATAAAATAAAAATGTTTCTGACACGTTCCGTCCGAAATATGGGCTCTCTCAGTAGATAAATGCATCGATAGTCAGCTATTTTTATAAGCATACGATGGATAAATATAAAGGGTGGTTTCAGGAAATGACATAAAACATACGAAATACAGCAGTTGTTAAGTTTTACAGCTGGTTCAAGCTAGGCTAATTTTATTCAGAGACCTTAGTTGATACCTAACTGATACCTACTGTAACACTGCTTCTCATATTTTCTTCTTAAAATAATTAACATTATAATAAACAATTTAAACAGGTTCCCTTAATCAATATTGTTTTTTTCCAGGCCTCCACCGCCACCCAGAAACGACAGCTGGTGAATGAAACGATGTTTTATTTACGATATTTGTGTGCATTCATGTATTTTGATGTAAAAAATGAGCAAGCGCCGTGTAAAAGATGAAAATGTTTGAAAGTATTATATTTTGTCAAATTTTATTTGATTTACACTCTCAAAATTGTTCGTTTATTATAAATATATGATGATAAAGTGAAGTGTAATCAACAAATTTATAGTGATACTGCCGAAATATTGTAGGTGTATGCTGTGGCCTCTCGTGCGGTTTGGTGGGAGTTGCCGCAAACCCACTAGAGGGAGGAAGGGTAACAGTACATATTTGCATAAAATATCAAAAATTCGAGTCCTCGTATCCGACTGCGTGTATCCTTTTACTATAATGAAATATAAAACAATTTGATCATTCACATGGCACTTCTATAAGCACAAACTATCCATGAACGAAAGTATTCGAATACGTAATTCTTATTTACGACTTCTTTAAAATTTGGAGTAGATTTTAATAGCAAGACCCCGTAAATGTAAGTCATTATTAATTTTATAAGATTCTACAGCATAGGCATATAAACCGGTATATAAACCGGCAGGTTCGCTGCCATAATTCAAAATAAGCTAAAAACTCGATTTCGAGCCTAAAATACCAATTTCTGGCATTTGTTTTAAAAGAAAACGTTTAAACAATTATTGACCATAGTTGTAGCCTGGAAACATGTGAATATGGGATCTGGGTCCGGATCAGGATGCAAAAAAATATGAGAAACCTTAGTTCCGGTCAATGAAATTAATGTAACTATCGGTATCTATACTTGTACTGTGTATTTAGGTAATAAAGAACAATGTCAAATTATATAATTTATCCATTGTGAGCTATGAAAGTATAAAAGGGATTTGTAAGTATTGACCATATTTTTTTAAATTTATTAAATGTCTAATTGATATTGTAAATTAAACTAAATAATCAATTATTGATTATTTTATCTACTAGCATTACAATTATTAAGGTTAACACGCCACTATAGTAAAACAGTTACCAGATTCTAGATGAATAACAATAATTTAATTAATCATAATATTAGAATAGGCTACTATGTTACGCCTGGGCTTATTTACTACTTTGTATTGTACTTTTATTGTTTATTAATATTAATTTATTATCATACTGTCACTTACATTTTTTTATTAAATTTCATTATATCAATTTTCATCCACAAATCAAGTAACTTGACGGCTTATTGACTTGTTATTATAATGATAACAATAAATTTCTTGAATTCAATTTAAGTTTATTAATTAACCAAATTTGATACGAAGATTTATTACGTTATTAAAGCTCAACATTGACGCTATTTCATTTTCAATGTAATTTAATTAAGCATGGAACGACGGGTAATTGAAGTTGCTCTTCACTTTGATTAAAGGAATGAATAAATATGATTACTAAAGATATGATTTTTCTTCTTTTGCTTAGTTAATATGTATTATATAATTTACCATTCATATTTTTCTAAAAAAAGAACTTTTTAATATACTATCCCAATCTTGCAGTCAGGGATTATTTAAGATATTTATATATAACGTTCCAGAATTTAAAAATGTTGTAAAGGGCATCTCATTGCAATTAAGTTACTGATGACAATTAGCTTGATAATAATTATTATGTAAAACGTATAGAACTGTAAAAGTAAAAGAATACCATACTTATATACGTGACTAGGCAACTGTGCAAACGAATGATAAATATTCGAATCCCGCAGGCGTCTTACTTGAAGCTATAATTTACTGGTCGAAATTCGACAATAACTCATTGCTACACACCACTGGAATTAAGTCGCAATCCATTTTGGAGGTTTGGCCTAAAAACGTAAACTTTGTTACACTTTTGAGGCAAATTGGGTTCATAGGAGATGTTTAAAATTGGGTTTTTGTAAGATTTAATGTGAACCTGATGAAATGTAGGTAACATTTCATCAGGTATACGAGAAGTAGGATCACCTGATGCCAGATCATCGTTATCATTGAACAGACATAAAGCCAGGAGTTATGGAATTCACATCTAAACTGCCACTTACGAGTTACAACATGCTAACAATATAACCATCACCTATCCCCGCTCGTTGGGATCATGGCAACTGCCTTCTGGTCTAGTGGTAAGCATGTTCAACTACACGACTTGAGGTCTGGGTTCGAGCCCACATCGGACCAAATACTGATATTGTATTTTTTCATTTTCTACCCCTGTGGCTCGGAAAGCAAGTTAAGTCGTCGGCCCCGCGCCTGATAATCGATCCTGCGCACGTGACGGGTTGCCGTCCCATCGAAATAGGAGATATAAGGAATGGAGAACTTGTGAACTCAAAAATATCTCTGCCTAGTAATATTCCCTACAGAGATGGCTAGTCCCTATAGAAATTGGCTAGCCGATATGCGGCTAGAACGAAGTTATTTATCATTGTTATGATTATTATAGTATCATGAGAGCTCGAGTTACTTACTCAGCCATGCCGGCCTAATTTAACTACAGTGCAGAATGAAACTATCTCTAAAATAGATATAACTTTAATGCCCAGCAATGTACAGCAACAAGGCTGGGACACAGCATCTACAAGACAGAGGCCCAAGGTAAAACAACCATATTATTATACCTACTTGAAAGAAGATACTACTATACCTCTAACCTCATTACTGTGTAAGTAGCCGGTGGCCCATGGAGGGGCGGGGAGGAAGGGGGGCAACGCATCTTTGTATTAAATTGTCTATGGGCGTCGGTAGACATGAAGATGGCTTCGACTGCTCGTTTGCCCCCTTGTACTATAAAAAAACATCGGTTGTCTGTAAAGTCGATTTACTGACGATAGTTGAACGTGACAACGTCTTAAGAAAATACTGATGGAATGGTAGCATTTTTCAAAAGAAAATTTTAATTTCATTTGTTTAATAGATTTGTATGTATATAGAGAAAGAGGTAATTGGAAATGGTATGTTAGATTGCAAGTTATTTGTATAGCAGATATATAGTTCGTCTAATGCATAACAGATGGCGTTATCACGTATCCTACATCGCGCTAAAGCTTGCACAAATCTTTTTGGTTAGGGTGTTCATACAAATACTTTACCGTGGTTTCATTAGATGTGACTAAGGGCCATCGGATCTAAAGTTTGACCGTGGGAACATGTAACTGGTCCAATTTAAATTTTTTGTTCCTTTATTTTGCAAATAATCCTATAACATACAATTCAACAGCAATGTGTTAACGGAACGTAATATTGTTCGGTCAATCATTCATTCAAAACAGGACATGTACAATGTACATTTGACAACTAGGTAACGCCGCATGTTGTCAAGTTTTTTGGAACAGCCTGCTCTATCGATTTATAAGACGTTATCACGTCAAAAAATTAGTAATATGTCAATGAAACATAGTAGTTCCACATCTTCTTCTTCGTTGTCTTATAAATATTATAAAAATATACACGTTCAGACAAATGGATCAGGTAATACCTATAATAGTACATAGGTACAGAATAATAAATACTTTGTTATAATGTGTGAAAAGGAAGTAGTATGCGCTTATTACAAACACTAACCTAAATACACTGATAAT
Organism: Calycopis cecrops; assembly: GCA_001625245.1. NCBI lineage: Eukaryota > Metazoa > Arthropoda > Insecta > Lepidoptera > Lycaenidae > Calycopis > Calycopis cecrops. Next base: position 284,256 of record LUGF01043414.1, read on the forward strand.
AAATGAAGATGGATTAACTCATAAATATAAAATACCTGAATCATAACATTAAAGAGAACAGAAGCGAAATACGTAAACACAATATATTTTTACGGTACCTGTTAACGAAATAAAGGACGCTTTAAAAGGTACGATATGTCGTCATCCTTTCAGAACGAACGTGCAACGAAGGAACGAATATTATATTTTTGGGCAAATAAGTATTATGTACCTACTTAATCCCTGGATAAATAAAAATATTGTCAAGCTTCAGACCAATCAAGCTTCAGACTAATCATTCTACATATCCCTAGCCGGACCTATTCAGGATAGAGGTGTTTATGTGTAATACAAAAGATTGTTGAAATAAAGATATAGCGACTACAAAACATTTCAAATGTATATTGTATTAAAAATATAAATATTTCAATATCATGAAACGATTTGCACCTGCGGCTATTTACCTCCGCTTATGGCTAGGTACGTATATATGATTGACGTCAAAATAACTTAACTAAATATCACACACAGATATAATTTCAATTACATTTTAATATTTCTTGCAATTTAGATTTGGGGTTACATTTCATTATGGTAAATCTATGGAATTTGTATAGATTGATCATACTGTCGTTTAGCTCGATCCTATACGTACTCACAATTCCCCAAGACAAATCGTACCTTATATGTGGCTCTTAAGAAATACTAACGGAAACGGAAGCAATAAACATGTCATGAAACATATCATTCTATATAGCATTTTATAATTAATTTTGATGATAAATTCATTTGTTTTGTTAGTCCGTTTGGATGAGCTGTTATTGATATGCAAAACAAAAATTTCATCGAATAAGGAAAAAAATCTGCTCATCTATCATCATAACCTGCTTTTTACTTCCCAATTTATGACATCTTTCTATAAATGCCATGAATTATAGTTTGTTCTTGGATTCCATTAAAATAGTTTAGCTGCTACACGGCGATCGATAAAATATATAACGTTCTAGTCGATATATTATTCGTACTTCTTAACTAAATATACGGATCTAAGGAAGGCCACAATAATGACAATTACACGAACGAAACGATTAGGAATTTTACATTTGTCACTGCACTGGTATCGTGTAGGTACACGAGAGGAGAGGTACCTCCCGGTCGTGCTGATCCAATTCAGCTGCAGCGTGGCACTATCTCTCATTTAATGAGTAGAATAGTACCTACAACCAGTGATTGGCATGCATTATGCAAGTCGCTTAATTATTTAATAAAACAATTATCGTCAGTAAGTTGTTACTACTACCTTAGTAATATTAATTAAATGATTATCGCCTATTAAAAACAACTAGAATGAAAAGGTAAATAATATTGAAAATAAATATACCTCAATTTTATATGCAATATTTTTTTTATTGTATATGTATGTATGTTGAAAACATTGTACTGACATAAGTTGTTACAATACAGAGAATGGACATTATGTTCCATTGAATACACAAACATCATTGGACCGGTTGATTTTAAAATATAATTGAAAGATAAATATCATTAATAAAAAGTTTTACTTATTTTATTAAAATAATGTAGACAGTTGAATTTCGGATATAGAGGTTAAAATTTAAATAACTTAGCCGTCGATGTAGGTCATAAGTTTTAAAGCACAAATTTAACTAATATGATACAAAAGTACATTTAAAACTACTTTATTTTATTACTTTTTATTTTAATATTTTTTATTTTTTTACATCTTATTGCTTTCTGTAATCGATTCTTTACTATTCAAAAAATCAATACTATTTATTTAGTATAACAACAATACGTACCTTTTTTGTATAATAAATACTACTATATGTATGGATTTTGCAAAATAAATGAATTATCTATTTATTTACATACACGTCAAACCGAGAACCCCCTTTTTCGAAGTCGGTTAAAACTAGGCGAATAACTGACGGCTTCACCCAATTTTCGTACGTGTACCTATAATAAACCCCTAAGTATCATATTGGAATTAAATAATAATTTAGTTCTTGAATTCGTTGCGGCAGAGCCTCGGTTTATGTGCACAGATTGTTTGAAAAATTTATGGAAAATAAACAACGGGTTGGAAAGGCTCAATTTTTTCGAGTGAATTAATGTGTTTGACAGTTCCACCGTGTACGTTGCCATGGCAACAAATTCTGCTTTTCAGCCGGAGTCTATTGGGTGACCTAGTTTAATATAAATATAATTAAATTATATTAAAATGAATTTTATTTAATCCAAAATATTTTAGGGACGAAATTCACCCGTTATCCATTGAGATTGCTCAAAGCTAATATTTAATTATAGCCTAAGGTTTGAAATTATATATCTTGAGATATTTCATAGAGTATTTGAGTATTATTTTATAAAGTTGTTTAAAGTTATTTTAAGACTGCAATGTAAAATACCGTTTAATCCTGTGCTATCATTAAAATGCAATATTATAATTCTACAGATACTCTCTCTCTTCTATCAGTATTTTTTTTTTGGTTTTAACATCATCATTATTACTATCGTCTATATTCTTGCCTAGAGGAAAAGATGTGGATGAACATAGATAATATATTATTTTGTTTAACACACATGCCTTATTTTTTTTTTATAATTTTCCAACAAGCTGCATTCTAACTGAATTAGGCCAAAACGTAGTAGTTAGTAAGAGGTAGTGCTAAACTGAGTGCTTGCATATAGCCGAATAGGGCTGGCACGGCCGGCGAAGTACTTCTCGCTTACACGAGACAGACTTAAAGTGAGAAAGAAATAGGCGGACGGCAACTGATCAACCTAATAGTTATGCAGCATTGACAATGACCAGAATGCTCTGATATTTCGTTTGTCCCTTAAAATATTAAAACATGTTTCTTAGCATTTTGTTATCATTCAAGTATTTCGTAAGGCAGGTTCTTTATAATTTTTAACCCTCCACCCCCCTTGTCAGCGAAAATCAGTATAAATATTTTTTCAATTTTCAAAGAAATAAGCAAAGCAGCTTAATTCAGATTCGGTCCTTTTAAACTCTCCAGAAGGTGTATATTTAGTGAGAAAGATTTGTCCAATACGTAGTTCAGAGGGTTTTAACTTATCTTTGGCTAATAGATCTGAGGGAACCAATGGCATTTTAGTGGAAGAGTTCTCTAATATGGAGTTCAGAGTCCCTGCATTGATCTATCCACTCAAAATTTGTCGATGAGGCATAAATAATATTTTTTCAAGTAAAAAAAAAATTACTTCTTCCGAAACACTAGTGATTCTCGAAATACCCTCTAGTCGTCCTCGGCGTGCGTTGCTTAACTGGTCACAGTTAGTCGAGTCGAGCTAAGATGTAAATTAAAACAATTACTCGTCCGTTACACAGCAACTGCGTCCGAGTACCCGCAACCGGTTAACATTTCGCATGGCCTTATAACGACAGAACTTGTTGCGACACAACCGCTCTTGCGGTATAAGGACATGCGCTCACATTTGTCGAATATGTGACATTTTTTTCACTTTCAATATTAGCATTGAAAATTATATATGACATTGCTGAACATAGACATTAAATCTCAACACTGCGTTCTTTGTAGAATATAATAAATGTAATTGTACTTTTTTTTTCAGAAACACCTCAATTCATGGGTTCATTTCAATCACTTACTTACATTTATCTTGTGAAGATTGTACAGGATATTATTCATCTTATACCAGTGAAAATAAGAAACCACTTAAAATGTGGTTGCTTGATGTCAATATAATGATATGACAAACAATGAGTGGTTACCTCTATGGATCACAGTACCCTATATTTATTGTTTTATAAACTAAAATACGTAATGATACGATGTTGTTGTGATCAATCATTCTTTCTAACTTTCTTATTATTAATAATAAGAAAGTCAGTATCATAACAACATAATTATTAATTACTATTTTTTCCAAGGAAATAGGAAGGCTGTCCTTGGAATATGCGGTACGTATAACGCGAGCGAAACCGTGAAATACAGCTAGGTGGGTGATATGTAAATGAACATTTACGACATGTTTCTCAATTTAAAATTCCAAGACGTTTCCAGAAATATGAAATTTTTTATTAGGTAACCTAAAGTCGCGTGAAATACTAGTTTCTAAATTAATAGTGTGAGAATAGCTTTATAACATGATTCATTGCAGACATTGGAACAATATCTATCTGATACAAACTACGCCCTTGATATCGTAGATGAAAAGATTAACTTGTTGGCTAACGATGATACATTTCATAACCATTTCGTAATCAACTAATTAATATAAATTGTTAATTAAATTACTAAGAGGTAGCTTCGTCTACTTTCTATGTTTAATTAAAATATTTGGACGATGATAATATCAAGATTCTAATAGATAAAGCTGAAAAGGTTAGGTGCCTACTATAATGTAGTTTTTTGCGTTAAGTGAGACCAAGACTATAGAGACCTGCCAATGTTGAACAATAACTATACCAAACAATCGATCTTAGCTTTTTGGTACCTACTCGTAGGAAATATTGATCCAAAAACAACAAACACCACACAAATTCACACCAGTTCAACAACAGAGTAGGCAGAGAGAACCGAGTGGTTGCTGTCTTCACATTCATAATTCTCTGCATAGACACAAACTGGTTGTGAAAACTTTGACGCCACCTTGGAACAGTGTCCAATCTGATCATGGAACGCCAGGAACCTAAAAATACTGATTGGATCATGAAAATTGTCTCACTAACATAAATTTACAATTTTAAGAAGTAGTTTTGGCAATATTTTATCAATATTGCACACACACGATTTTCTTATTCGTCTATGTCGATAGCCAATCCTATATGACCCGTTAGACATATCACGCAATAATGACATCTACATGTGCTCTCCGAAGCTCGAGGTTGTGGCACCACAAAATCCTGTGTAATCTTACTCAGAACCTTGAAAATGCCAGAGTTACGTCATCACTTTGGTCCTATTTGTGAATCGGGCCTCGGTACACTCCACGATTAAATATGCCAAAGAAGTATTTAGGTTTATGTAAAGATGGTCGACAGTGTCAGCTTAGAAGAAGATCCTCCGTGCAGTAGCCGCTCAAGATGGATTCCAACGCAGATCCATCGTCTTGACAATCATAATTGTCAAGAAATTATTGATGGTAAAATCTGATCATGATAATGTTGATTTTGATGAGCTTGACCCATCGTATATCGCTATACCTCGGAAGTAATATAAAAAGTTATAGACTTGTGTGTCCTTTTAGAGCCCAAATGGGAAGGGTTCCTGTTATTTATTTATATTGAAGTCATCATAATGGCCCAATGGCCAATACGCTAAATTAATCCCGTTTAGGAATCTATTCGTTGTTGTTTTTATGGCTAAAATCATACCGCAAAATAATAAAAAACATAAGAAATAAACACGCTGGAAAAATCAATTGTTTTTATTGTAAGTATCATCGAAATGATCCTTCGCAAAGTAAACTCTAAGGAAGAATACGATTCTTTTAATTTGTAAAAATAGTTCTTGTATTTTTTGTGCTACTACGATCGAATATATCCATACATACGTAAATACATACAAATTATAATAATTGTTAAAATCATTAGGTATTCTTCCTTGAATGCGAAAATTATTAAGTAAATTTCTTTTGGTATGTATAAATGATACTAGAAATACATAGTATACTTGTCATATTATGCTAAAAATCCAATTTAATATTTTCTATAGCTCTCGGGTCTTATTGACGATATAAACTAGAAGTCAGAGCCGGACAAGAGTAAACCGAGTTTTTTCTTCTTTTTCTTTTTTTCTTTTTCTTTACTTCATCTCCTATTGGGACACCGGACTCACACACCGCACGAAATGACACAATATTGTCAGGAAGTATTAGAACAAGAGTCATTCCAACCTATTACATGCAATAGAGCCACTACACTGCCTTTATCCATTTATTTTTGTCATCAAATTAATTACGCATTCAAATCAATTTGTACATAGTTCATTGCACTTCAAATGGTTTTTAAAATAGAAGTGAATATGAATGAACGTAACCTTGAACTCAAAATTCATTCATATTATACGATTAATGTTCACACTATACTCATCTGCTTACCACGGAGAACAAATACAATGATCATTTGGATGTGGCAAAATATAATTTTACTTACGCAACGAACGAATATACAATTGATTATTTTAAATCAGTTTTGTTAATTTAATTGGAATTGTTAGTTAAGCCTTGGCATGATTTAGGACCTAGTATCTTTTTGCACCTGGATCTTATACAGTATATAAGAGTGTATAGTATAATCATTTCCTCTGGTACAAATCTCTAGTTAGAATCCATAGTATTAATTTGTATATGCTTATCTCTCAAACATACAAAAGGTAGATAATGTTGACTGTAATAAAATTAATAATAAATTAAGATATTGTAAAAGTTGCTTCTCCACTCTTGGTGTTTTTTATCTTCTCATAAAATTTTCATTAATTTTAATGTTACGTAACTGGTAAAAGTGGCAAAAGTACCACGTAAGCACGTAATTTGAATATAAGTTCAGCACCGATTGCTCCCTTGCAATTGCAATGGAATGGAATAACTGCTCTGCGGTTTTATTCACGTATAATCTATCCCAAGAGAACCACTTACTTTTGGATAAAAAGTGATATTTGCGATACGAAAAATAATACGAATCATATGAATAACAATCAAAAGAGATTGTAATTCATATGATTCGTATTATTTTTTAAATTCTGTTCACTTGTTTTTGCATAAAAGTATGACAAATACACATACAAACTTTCCCCTTTATTATATTAGAATTACTGGTAGGATTGTCTAAATAAGAACAAGACAACAACAAGACAACAAGAACAATGTTCGATAGACACCAGTAATTCTTATTACAAAAAAGAAATTCCATTAAAAATAACGCATCCATAAATTTCTCGTGCCACTTTAATCAAATTTTGATGAACTCACGGGTCATTGACCTGGTAACCCACTATTGCCAGGAAACGCACGTGGCTCATGAATCTTCATTGCATAATGATCTAGCACAATAAACTTGACAATGAAAAAACTGTGTTGGCTTTGTTTTAAATCTCTTTAGGCTATATAGCATTTTTATATAGTTTATGGGGACAAACGAGAAGTCGGAGCAATTTTCTTGGCTACTTACGCTCATTGTCACCCACATAGGGTTTACACAAATGCGTTTTTCTCTTTCCTCCTCCCACCTCCATGGGACACCGGCAACTTAGACACCGCACGAAACGCGACAGCACAGCTACCACTTTACGACGTATAGTCTAAGCGAGATGTACCTCCCCGGTCGTGCTGGCCAAATTCGGCTACATGCATACATGCAGCGCCGCACTTCCTCTTTCTAAATTGGGCCTAACTGGGTCTTAACAGAATGTCCTATCAGGCGAGTTTTGGCTACAGAGTACCTTCTCTATAGAGACTAGGTATCCAACTCCTTGGGACATATTATAGTGTAAAACTGTGCGCACAGACACAAGTCGCCTCACTATTACCTCATTTTCCTATACCGATGGGACTTCGGTCTGACATGGTCACAGAGCAAACGACTTAAAGACGCTCAAACCCGGGATAACCTAATCAGTGTTCGTAGTTTCTCGATCACCTGATTCCTGCAAAGAGAGCTGCTATACTGTCGTATTTCCTGCGGCGTAAATTTCCAGTGCCCTATAAGATAAAGAAGGGAATCAACAAATCTGCATAACCATGAGTTGTCGGAAATCGTCCGAAAAGGTTTATAGTATAAAAATAAAAAAGTGTGTGCTTTAGACCACACAACTGAAATAAAACTTAATTATTGATTTTCATTACCGTAGTTACAATGACATAACATGTCATATGATATTTATTTTTTACATGCAAAAAGTTTCACATACATCGAATTTGAACTTTGAATTTGAATAACCTTGGCCTCGCCCGGTGTGTGATTTTTGTAACGCTCTCGCCAGCTTATTCCCCAAGTCAAGTATAAAAGTTTTACTTCAATAACTTGTTAAATATCATCTAGCTAATAATTACATAATATCAACGCATCGACTAAATGAAAGTATTGCAATACAGGATACAACTAAGTAAATTGTTAATGCGGCAATCGTTTGGCTAATCTTTATCGATTAAATTAGTTATTGCAAAACGATACGGGTTTGATGACCTTTATACAAAAGTCTAGTCTTTGATCTAGATATATATGGTACGCACGACCATGCCCACTTACGACACTGTCGTGTTGCAAACCCTTTATGAGCGCAAAATTGACTTAACCCATCGTCGGTCGGGCTTTGCGATTGAGCAATAAAGTTTGAGCGGGGTATACTTGACCGCTACATGTTTATATTGATTTAAGTTATGAAAGCAACGTGTGTTTGAGAAAAATAACAAAATTGATTTAAAAATACATAAATTATTTATTATTTTAATATACCTGTAATTAATATTACCCTGAAAAATCATAATAATTATGATAATATGAACTGTTTCTTAATTCTGCAAAGTTTGTAGAATGTAAGTCTGTTTTATAACAAAAAGAGAGAAAAGAGGTTTATTTTACTTCTAATCTTAAAATCTTATTACCACAGTAAAAAAGACACAGTTAAAGTTAGAATAACAGACGTTTAAATCGAGATATCTCTATTTATAAAACAAATAGTTTAAACTGCATTGCAAAAAAAGAGATATTTAATTTACAAATCTCCGTAATTGTTAGCTAGATACATAACAGAGTAGGCAATAAATTCTACAAATTTATAATTAACCTATTAATTTATTTACACTACTACTACATTAAATAAATAAACTAAACACATTGCTACATTTCGCCTCGGGGTCCATCAGACCTCAGTCAGGCCTCGGTAAATCACATCAACACGGCGCGCCGCGGTGCAGATAAAAGAGCTACCTACTACACGTACCAAACATTTTGTAAACGCTTAAATTAAAACATTTCTAGAATAACTGAATGATGATTCATTGTGGAATGTGGATATTTCATAATTTACTTAATATAAAAATAACATAATATGTATATTCATTTCATTATTATCATCATTATCAACTGGAGGACGTAGGCCTCCTCCATAAAGCGCGCCTCACGGTCACGAGCCTTTTTCATTCAGCGACTCCCCGTCGCCTATATTCATTTACAAGATAATATTAATGAAATTTCTTGTTATTTTTGTACTTAGTAAAACAACAGCGCATACTTCTTTTTGTACTTACTATCAACAGAGTTAATACAGTAATTAGTAATCCCTACGTTTAATTAAGTAATTTTCACAAACTAGCCAAATAAAAAAGGAATAAGTAACATTGCAGGGCCACATGCTTATCAATGATATTTTACCAGTACATTATTAGCAGTACATTTTATAAAATAATTTCCACAAATAATTAAATACGAGAGTAAAAAAGGAATAAGTAACATTGCAGGGGCACATGCCTGTCTTTGATATTTTGCAACAATACCTAGGTAACTTATCATTATCCGCGTCTAATATACGTTTCGCACACGGACCGGGGAATGTGATAATTAACCGTTTTAAACGAATGGTATTTTAACAAGGCTTCTGTCAGAGCTTTGATAGCTCTGACTTAAGCCTTGTTAAAATAATAATATATTAATAACTATAAAGTATTAAATATTTTGATCAAGAAAACAGAAGTGTATAGTTATTGCTTGCACAACCGTTTGTGGTGTGCGAGTTTTGATTTAATTCGAAGTGATAGCGCATCCGTATTTTGTAGAGTAGTGTGGTTAACTATTGAAAGCGGTAGTTAGGTTAGTATGATTTTGTTTACACTTCAGACAACCGGACTGCTTGTTTATTTAGACTCGTTGTCTAGTTGTACATGTAGTAATAGGTAGTACTCCGCTGCATGCATACATGCAGCCTAATTAGGCCGGCACGATCGTGGAGGTCCCGCCCCCTTACATGACATTGGCGTGAAGTGACAGCTGTGCTGTCGTTGTTTTGTTCGATATATAAATAGCCGGTGGCCCATGCAGAAGGGAGGAGGATGGACGGCAATGCATCTATATTCTCTGTGCGGATATCTATGGGCGTCGGCAATCATAAAAATGGTTACGATTGATCCTTTGCCCTCTTAAAGATTCTATTCAAAAGAAATATATGGGCACCATAGATTGTGAAGTCAGAGGTTCGAACCTCAAGTCAGACCAAAATTTGTTAGTTGATTTTACAATAAGATATTAGTTACACCTTAGGTTGACTACATCTGAGGATAATAATAATATGAAGTGCAATCATATATGCTCTATATAATAATAATCTCTCGAGTAGTTGTCTATATGCCATAAAAACTATTTTTATGTGTGACGTATGTTACAAAGTACTTGCATTACTACTATACACGCAAATGTAATTCAGCTAAACCATTTGTACGAGTGCGCGCATATCCAACCAGACCGGCGACGATATATGTGTGACGTGCCACAAATCAATGCTGATTGACAGTTCCATATCCCGTGCACTAAATCGTACATGGCGTTTTATCTGTAAGTGGCATTAGCTAATAATCTTACGCTAGTTTCCTTCAAAAATAATTGTTAATTTATGGTTTAGTAAACTGTTTACATAACTGTAATTTTATAAAGATACCTGTATGTGAGATGTAGAATAAGACATTCTTCAATCTTTTTACCTTTTTTTGCTGATTTGAATAGTCGATTCGAACAAAAAAATCTTAAACGGTCAGATAAAATAACTATTAACTAGGCGAAACCGAGGAGGTTGATTGTAAATCCACCTGAACCTACCTCCTTAGAAGGCTGAGGTATCATAGTTGGCCCCAAGTTGATCGTAAGTTCGATGGTTCGTAGTCGGATGGTAATGAGTTCCAAGTCGATTCGGTCTATTGTTATTTTTAATTTTGATATAACAGTGCGAAGTCGGGAAGTTGGCAGAGTTATTTTGCTTCGAAGAGTAAGTTAAACGGTCTTAGATCTATTTCTCTCCGGTCTTGTCAGGCCAAGCCTTTTCTCGGAATATGAGAATAAGAGAATAGAGAGTGCACTCTTGTCTGCGCCATAGTTGGAATTAGATTAGGAGGAAATTATTATACCTATAATGAAGATATTATATAATGTAAACCATTATGCATGCTGTTATAATTAAGCTACGCACATTCATCAGTTATTTGATAAATTAACGCCCTAACAACCAAATAATCACATTGATGACATTACTGTCAATAATTGTGATGCGATTTCATAATAATTGTAAATTTATTACTGTATGTAACTGGTTATCCGTGGCTTCGCCCACAATGCGTATAAATAATTTATACGGACACGCACGTAAAACAATCGTGAGAATTGGGCTATCAAATCCAAATAGAATTTTGAATTCCGCATGGTTGCTACAAATAATAGTGTGTTTAACAGTTTTCTGATGTAGAATCCTCTTTCCTTTTTGAGCATAGCAACTATTAATAGAAGAAATTATATATTAAAATTATTATATTGTGATGAATAAATATATTTAATCAGTTAAAATTGAAATTAAGTTTATATTGATTGTCTTTTTCATTATTATTTTTTTTATTAATTATTATTTCTTTTATTTATATATTAAATGAATGTCGTGAGGGAATATTCTAAATCAAAGAGACTTTTTATTTTAATATGAACCCTTGGATAACTTGATTTTAATACAATATAATAAAAAAAATATTAAAAATTAAAAAAAGTAATAAATAACCTAGTTCAACAAAACACAGAAAGTAAATCTTTAGTAGCAATACTATACCATTTCATAGACTTAGTAAAGTAAAGAATTCCTTTCGGGGGCAATGCATACGCCTCTACAATAGGATCCCAGAAAGCGTCCAAAAACTTTCGATTAATAAATTTAAAAAAGTTGTTAAAGAGCGTTTGTGTGGTAAGGCATACTATAAGGTAACAGATTATATGACAGATACCACATCTTGGGATTAGTACCCTCCTCCCAGGCTGTTTCTGTACCATAATTTTTGTAAATTTAGAAATTGTATTGTATTATATCATTAATAATATGCAAATGTATTTGTATTCTTATATTTTTTTCTTATATTTTTTTTTTATCTTTCATATAACAACATGAGGCCCGCTGAGTTTGTTTCGCCGGTTCTTCTCAGGACAGGGCTAGGGTTGAACCGGTGGTAGATTTTATTGTTGACGTTCAAAAAGTAATTCCTGTAATTCTATTTTGAATAAAAACTTTTTGACTTTTGACTTTTTTGACTTTAAACGTGAACACAACCCCTTTGTGGTTCTGTTATGTGTAATTGTTCATACAATATAGTTTAAAAGCCGGAGCTTAGTACGGATTTTTTATAATAAATAAACGTATGAAACTAACGGAAATATGTTAGTATTGATATTTTAGATTTGCGTAAGGCTCCTTTTAATTAAATGTAACTAATTAATTATTGGTCTGGTCATATTTTGTTTTTATGGAAAATTTGAGAACTTTCTGTATATAACCTTTATAGGTATTATATTCTCTAAGTTTAAGAATAGGTCGAAGTATATATTTTCTTTACAATATTTTCACTGGGTCTAAAAGTACGATTGCTGTGTGTGTTTATGGTTTCGTATCACGGTAATTGCTTCACTCACTTTCCTCCTTCCCATGCACTACCTTCGATTAGAATTAAGTGTGAAAATCCACCAATTAATAATACGTCAACTTACAACATGAAATAATAGCAACAAGATATCTAGTTAACATTGCTATTTATGAAGTAGATAAAATTTTATGTAGCTTACTTACGTTGCCCAATCATTCTGACTGTAACGTGAAATGTTGGTATCGGATTGTCGGCGTCGCTCACTGTCCAACAGCGCTCGCATAAAGTTCAAAGTAATGTTTCATGGTCAAAGTGTATAATGGTCAAAGTGTGTTGAGACATGACTCAAGCAATGATTAAGTCATTGTGAATCATTGTCGTCCTCTTTTTATTTCTTAATTCATTCACATGATATATTCATTGTTAAATACCCTTTTTGTGAATGGCAAGGCCGATTCCCCAATAATGTCAATGGAGAATTATAGATCTCAGAATCCTGTTTATTGCAGACGGAGATAAACAAGCAGTTGAATGTTTTTGCTGACTACCAACTTCTTTTGTCATTTTTCTCCACTCTTATGATTGTAATAGATACCAGGACCTGGCCGGCAGCAACATCATTATGTCCACAAAGTATCTTATTGTTCTACTCGCCAATTCATTATTTAAGTTATTTGAAAAATATATCGCTCATCCGGAGCGACAGTGACGTAACTGCTAATTTGTAAATTTTACACAACGCCGTTTTTAAGTCTTTTTTCTGACGTTAATGTAGATTCTGTACTTATCATAGGGTT
>LUGF01043414.1:298962-309980 GCA_001625245.1 Calycopis cecrops
ACAATGACCGAATTGACCAATATTGCATTGAAAGCGTTTTGCGAAAAGAAGCTTACAATGAGATTGCACAATAGCATTGAAATGTATTTAGACGTCTCAATGTTATTGTAGCAATTAAATTGAAAGTAATATTGAGCCAAAATTGACCCGTGTAATATGGCCCTAATCAACGTGTTCAATCCCAAAGCTACAGGGAAGGGCGCGGGGGTATCTTTAACAGATTCGAAATAAGGCTTATTTTTGTTAACTCACCGTCTATGAGACACCCACGTCAGTACTTGAAGGTTAATCAGTTAAAATTGAAATTAAATTTATATTGACTGTCTTTTTCATGATTATTTTTTTATTAATTAGTATTTCTTTTATTTATATATTAAATGAATGACGTGAGGAAATATTCTAAATCAAAGAGACGTTTTATTTTAATATGGACCCTTGGATAACTTGATTTTAATACAACATAATAAAAAAATATTAAAACATAAAAAAATAATTAATAACCTAGTTCAACAAAACACAGAAAATAAATCTTTAGTAGCAATACTAAACGTGAACACAACCCCTTTGTGATTCTGTTATATGTAATTCTTCATACAATATAATTTAAAAGTCGGAGCTTAGTACGGATTTTTTATAATAAATAAACGTATATGAAACTAACGAAAATATGTTAGTATCGATATTTTAGATTTGCGTAAGGCTCCTTTTAATTAAATGTAACTAATTAATTATTGGTCTGGTCATAATTTGCTTTTATGGATAATTTGCGAACATTCTGTATATTCCCTTTATAGGTATTATATTCTGTAAGTTTAAGAATAGGTCGTCAAGTATATATTTTCATTCCAATATTTTCACTGGATCTAAACGTACGAGGGCTGTGGGTGTATGGTTTCGCATCACGGTTTGCTTCACTCACTTTCCTCCTTCCCATGCACTACCTTCGATTAGAATTAAGTGTGAATATCCACCAATTAATAATACGTCAACTTACAACATGAAATAATAGCAACAAGATATCTAGTTAACATTGCTATTTATGAAGTAGATAAAATTTTATGAACCTTACTTACGTTGCCCAATCATTCTGAGTGTAACGTGAAATGTTGGTATCGGATTGTCGGCGTCGCTCACTGTCCAACAGCGCTCGCATAAAGTTCAAAGTAATGTTTCATGGTCAAAGTGTATAATGGTCAAAATGTGTTGTGACATGACTCAAGCAATGGTTAAGTAAATGTGAATCATTGGCGTCCTCTTTTTATTTCTTAATTCTTTCACATGATATATTCATTGTTAAAGACCCTTTTGAATGGCAAGGCCAATCCCCTAATGTTGTCAAAGGAGAATTATAGATCTCAGAATCCTGTTTATTGCAGACGGAGATAAACAAGCAGTTGAATGCTTTTGCTGACTACCAACTTTTTTTGTCATTTCTCTCCACTCTTATGATTGTAATAGATACCAGGACCTGGCCGGCAGCAACATCATTATGTCTACAAAGTATCTTATTGTTCTACTGGCCAATTCATTTATTTAAGTTATTTGAAAAATGTATCACATTGACAATATGTATCACAAAACATGGCGAAAAATAATCGTAATAAAACTGAGATTTACCAAACTATGAATAGCTGATAGCTCTAACTCTTATTAAGTAATGCCTCTTATTACTCGGTCTTTGACATAATATAATTCCCGTATTATAAGGTGATATAACATAATCTTCGTACAGTAAATTACTCAATTTGCTCGAAAATAGTGGCAGAGTTGTCGCATATTCGTTTGTTTATAATCTCAAAAATGGATATTAATGATGATGAACCTGGATTTATATATCTGATATAAATCCTGTACATGAAATAAACGCAAGGTGATCTAAGGGCCAATTTATTCACGATTCCGCGGGAATCGTATTCCAAGTTCTCGCGAAGTTTGATTAAGAAATTTTTGCGTTATAATTCATTTAAAGTCATCCCCTTTCTTTTGCCTGTGGCTTTATTACTTTCAAAGTGTTAATTATAATCTTCTATATTGCATCGCAGGGAATGTTAATTTTATCCTCAGACTGTAATATAAGATAACTTAATAAAACTTATTATTATCACACACATTCACCAGATTCGGACATAATCTAAATAATATCTCGCTTACATGAGATACTTATTCAACCGAAAGCGGAACTAATTGCAAATAAAAATTGCACATTTAAGAGACTGGTATTGTCCGGGGAACAATTTCAGGAATAATATAAAACAGGGAAGATGGAGTCATTATGCAAAGCCCTATCTCCGAAGATTTAAATGCTTTACAGGCGAGACGTTTTATGCTTTTGTTTGTATTAAAATTTTGAGATTTCAATAAATTCTATGACCTTGAGAAATTACTTACTTTACTATCTGCATTTAGTTAATGTTATTTTCAATGTTGTGACTTATTATTCACCAGCGGACACTCGCAACTTCGTTTACGTGAATCCGTTTTTTTACCGCAGTTGATTAAAAAGTAGTCTATCCTCTAGCCTTCCTCGCTTAATGGACTAACTAATACGGAAAGAATTTTTCAAATGAGAAAAGTAGTTCAAAAAACTAGCGCGTTCAAACAAACAAAAAACAAACTCTACGGCTTTATATTATAAGTATAGATATACCTACTTTATTTTACCTTTTCTACTATATATTGATAAACGTAATACGAACAGATAAGACTTAATCGTCGCTGAATTAATAATCCTTACATAAAACAATGTTGAATTGATTAAAAATGTATTAACTAACTGGCAACAAAATTCAACCCACTTAGGGTTAAATTTTTATATTTTCATGATAAAATATAAATCTATTAAAATTAATAAAATGAGTTAGTTTTCTTTTCCTAAAAAACGGGGTCCCACAACCCAGGATTCTGACGTTGGCAGTCGACAATTAGTATTGATGTATCTTATGGGCTGTAATAGATTTTTTAATACATACATTGGGCAAGCTGCAAAACTTGCTGCACTTCTTCTCTCCATTCTACCAATAAGCCGTCGGAAATTCACGAACCGCGGCAAATAACGCATAACTGTCAGAGATACACAGTCCTGCCGACGAATTCGTCAGAAATTCAGGACAGCACTACTTAAAGAAAATAAATAAAGATATAAAAAAGCTCCCTAAAGCAGAGCACAAGCCGCTTTTGTAAGATCATTTTCTCGACATTAACATTATTCATAGCCTCGGAGTTCTTTTCTGTTTCTCGTTTTTGGAGAATTTAATTATCATCTAGTTACGCGACAGCGACACGTGATATCCAGACTCCTACAATAATTAATATACAAAACTCCTGCTGTTTATATTTAGTTGTAATTTTTGTTGTGAAGGTAAAAAATTTAGAATATAATTATTATTACATCTACATGCCTAACTAAGTTAAGGGAATAGCCGTAAAACCTGGTAGGTCCCTGGACTAATTCTTTATCACAATTCTGTAACACTTTTCATTTGTGAAATATATTTCTTTATTAGCATAGGGGGATAAACATGCAATTCGAGGCATTTTTAGACGTTATTTTGAGTCTATGAGCATCCGTACCGTTAAAGGATATGCAGATGTGTGTGCACATTGCCTCCTATAGCCCTATACGATGTGTAAATTAGGCCTAAGAGAAATGTACGAAGAGCATCGCATCTGTATGTCCTCTGTGCGGATGTCTATGGTCATTGGCAGTTATGAAAAGATTCCTACAACTTGTTTGAGCTCCTATACTAAAAAAAACTAGTAATGCCAGCTCCGTGCTTCCGACGCGTAACATTCTAATTCCCTCAGAATGTTTAGTTAATAACACAAATTGAATTTGCTCTAACTTCCAGCGCCTTTACCGAGTACGAGACTGTACGTGGAACTGTGTACATATTGCAATGTAAGTAATTAATGTTGCGAGAACGATCATATTATTTAATCAGATTTTACCAGACACTTGTACCTACTACGGTAATATATACAAATAATTACGAACAACAAATTAATACAATAATAGTACAAAGAATAATGTCTACAGTGCTAGTACTTAAAGAGTAACGTCTGATGGACTTAATGAGCAAGACAAAGTCCTTCCAGGTAGGAGGTAATTCTTGGTCACATATATATATATATATGTAAAGAAGTTGTAAGACACATGTTGCACGTCTTCCCTTATATCCTCCACGTCACGTTAAACTCAAAACTCCTACATTTTACGGCAGTATCTATAGATCTATAGATCTATAGATACTGCCGTAAAATGTCAGTATCTATAGATCTATAGATCTATAGATACTGCCGTAAAATGTAAGGAGGACATGCAACATGTGTCTTAAAAGAATATGCGGATGTTCATGCGGGTCCGTAGTTATTAAAAGTTTGAAACTGATTGTTTGAAAAACATTAAAAATATATATAACAGACTATAGAACACAGTTTACGGAGACTTGCAAAATAAAACGCATTACATAATATAGGTAATAAAACATGCATATGACGAAATGTATATTATGGAAAATTATTTGAGAAACCACACCCTAACCATTATGTTGAATAACTGAGGTCATAAATGTATGTTACATGGATATTGAGAGATTGTATGAAATGACCCCGAAAGTAAACATAAACCTAGATAAAAAATTAAGAGCAGTAATTGGGTAAAAAGGCAAAGGTCGAATACTCAGCACATGTTTCTTTTAGCTTTGTTTGCTGATTTGTATCTAGACTTATTAATCATAAATAAATTAAGGCACATGTGATCGGCAATGATAAAATGATTTATGGGTTTTGACAGCGTAAGCAGACTGGTTTTGAATAGAGTAACATAGTACAGATGTAGTTGATTAGTGATCTATATTGGCAATCATTTACTGTGTTGTTTTTTTTTAATAGTTTAAGGGGCAGACGAAGAGTCCGACAAGTTATGACTACCGACGCCCATAGACATCCGCAAGAGGTTGTACAGATGCGTTGCCCTCTCTCTCTTTCTCCAACCTGCGTGGGCCACCGACTACTTACAAAACGCCACAGTACAACTGTCACTTTACGCCGGTTTCGTGAAAGCGAGAGCCTCCCCGGTGGTGCCGGCCAAATTCGGCTACATTCATGCATGCAGCATGCCACTGACATACAAGTTTGTGTCTACATTGTAAATACGGACTTAATTGCCTGGGATGTTTTTTTTTTATATAAAAATAATTAGCAAAATTTTTTTTGTCCAACTCAAGTACTTCTATTTTATATGGTTTCGGAGATAATATGGTGAAAAGTTATACAAGTAGCAGCAATAAAGTGCAAATTGATATAAAAACAAGTTGTACCGCTGTATGTATTGGTCCCAAAAGCAATTTCTAGTGTTTAGATTTAGGTTTTCTAGTATTGCACAATGATATAACTAAACTTGTATCATTTAACATATATTTTTACTCGTATTAAAACAACATAAAAGGTACAACTTTTAGTGTTTTCTAGAAAAAATCAAGACTTTCTCCAAATTTATAATATATATCATAAATATCAATAACATAATATGATCTCATCGATACTCAGATCGATTTTAGTCTCCTTAGTTCACACAATAGAATTTTTTAAATCTTATTTTCGCTCTCCTGTAAAATTAAGATTTTGCACTTGTATCACTTATCAAATAACACAGACTACACAGAATTACAGGTAGGATAAGGATTTATTTTGTTACATGTAGGATTCCTTGTAGTTTGAACAGTTCTCCTGTAAATACTATTTGTAAAGCGTATTTAGGTGATTCGATAGTTTTGTAGAGCACGTATACAATTTCGCCATTAGGATCTTTAGCTTTTATTGGATCCACTGTTGGTCGGAAGCCAAGAACGAGAAAATCGTCTTCGCATTTGATGGTCGTACTTAACAATAGCTTACTTTTACAATAAAATAACTTTAACGATTTTATACGGGTCCACGAGACTATGGTTGTTGTAAAGCTTCCGAAACGTCGGGTTTGTTACATAATAATTAAATTAAACCGCGATAGGTACATATTTTTGTAATAAGTAGTATTCGCATAAACGTAAGACATCGGATATTTTCCCTTTTATACTTCAAAATATAACCAAGTATATACATCTGGGGCCACGGCAGTGCCCCCGTCAAGTCGAGCAAAAAAGTGTCACGGTCGTACCATCCTTTTCTCGAAGCAACTCAGGCCAATTTCGAGCCCCTATACCTTCGTAGTGGATTAAACAGCAAGCCTAAAATTTCAGTATTTAAGCATACGTTGTAAATACAGGTTATATTCCAAATTTCATTTAATTTGAACTAGTAGATTAAGAATTGGAACTTATTAAAGTTTTTCGATTTTGTCACTCACTGACTGACCGATCATCAAAAGTTTAAGGCACTTCTAGCAGACATAGAAGCTTCAAATTTAGAATACAATTAGTATTTAGTGTCTAATCTCATCTCACAACTTTTTTATGGTAGAAAGACTGAGCTGCGAGACTTGGTTTTTTTCACAGGATGTTTTTGTTGGGATATATTATATACTAAAACATCTCTAATTAATTAAATTATTTCCATACTCAATTTCTCAAATTGGTTTTAAAAGTAAATTTTGTTCAGTGCTTTCCGAGATTTGAACAAGCAAACAAGCTTTGAGAAATTAATATAGAGAACTTTATATTATGTATCCAATATAACTTATAAGTCTATAATTATTAAGTTTGATTGCTTTGAAACTAAACGTTGGCCATCCAAATGTTAATTATGGCTGGACTCCTCCTTCTTTGAGAACTTTTAATGACGTATTACTTTCAAAACTTCATATAACTTTTCTGATTTACAAAGTTAAATAAGCTAAATGAAACAATCGAAGCTAGGTCAAAACAATTATTTATTCCTGTGATAAATCTCGTGGTATTAGCTGTTTGTATATAACCGTATTGCCGTCCATAAGTCCTGTGAGTTATAACTTCTTAGACGATACATTTTCTTATTTTTGGCCCATTTTCCCCAACAATAGATTTTTTAAGTGACACCACACACACACAAGTATTCCTGACACCATGATGCAGACTTAAACCATTGATAATATGTTGTGTGCCGGATGCTAATCAGAAGGGGTGGCTAAATATTCTGATGCAGCCATGGTCAAAGTGTGTTCCGCGAAACCTTGGGGTTGCCCAAAGACTTTGAGGAAGTTCCGCGAGAATATAAGTAAAATTGACAAAATATACATATAACTATCCATCAGTGTCCTGATTTAGAGAATCAAAAGATTCATTCGCAATCAAGGGATGGGACATAACTTTTTCTTTTATTTTGGCGTTCCGTCAAAAGTATCCCTAGGGCTTCAAATGTGTTCCGCCACCAAAAAAGTTTGAGAACCACCGTTATAATCTAATAATCTTAATCTAATATTATATCGGCTCTAAGTTTATATTATGCCAGTGACACGTTACAGAGATATAACATTATCCTAATCTCACGACAACCTTGGTCTTATTAAATAATACATAAATTTTAATCTTAGGTATCACTTGCCACAACTGTCATCCGTAGATGGACTATGCAACACGATATACATCTATGTAATACATGTCCTTCGTCGCACGTCTCTTTCAACTTAATATCCGTGATAAATTAACACTAACTATTGCAAGATCGCCTTTAAAATAGATTCAGCGTGGGTGTACAAAAATTACCTTTTTTAATTACTGCGGTATTCCAGACCTATTTGGATCAAAAGACCTAACCTAACCTAACAATAATTTTAATATATTTTTTATAGCATAAGTGGGCAAACGAGCAGCGTTTGATGTCTACCAACATTAAAAAAAAATTTTAGTTTTTTACAAATTTTAATACAGTAAAGTAAAAAAAAATAAATGTAAGTATTAAAACCTGTCAAGAAACTACAAACTCAGTCTTTAAATAAAAACTAGTATATAAACAATTGTTATTTAGATATTCTTTTGTCCGCTCCTTCAACGGGCCACAAGAAATTCACCAACCACGCGAAATGGCATTCACTTTAAGACGGTGTATTCATGAAGCGAGAATTATCCGGTCATGTCAGCCCAATTCAGCTGCCAAGAAGCTAATAAAGTCACAAGCCAGATATAAAATGCAAATACATCATGTTGTTAATGTAAGCGGTAATTATCATAACATACTGTCACAGCAGTGTCTGCGACTGGGTGATTAATGTACTAATGTACAACAGAATCTGGTTCAAGGACTTAAACATCGCCTATTGGGTAACGGCTCTAAACGAGACACCATTGCGTCATGTACTACCTAATCCACTGCAGGGATTTTTAAGGAAAACCAAAATAAATGTTATTAGTAAGGCAGTGCAACACAGCATGCTTGCACGCAGCCGCATTGGGCCGGCACGACCTCTCGCTTATACGAGACGGGCGTAAAGTGGCAGATATGTGTGTCGCGTTTCGTACAGTGTGTAACTAGCCAGTGGACCATGGAGGTGTGAGGAGAAACGAGCGCACTGCATCTAATATAGCCTCTATACGGATGTCTAAGAGCGTCGGACCCTAAGAAAATGGCTACGACTGCTCGTTTTCCCTCCCATGCCTTATAAAAATCTTGATGTTTTAGAGGAACTTGTTCTGAAGGTTAAAGCTGAACATTGAGGAAGGGTTATTTAGTTGTCCTTACAAGGTGTCCTTCCAACAAAATTTAGATGTAGGATCATCTAAACTTTGTTGATTAAGTACGTGTTACTAACGCTAATAATGTAGCTAGAATTTTCTCAACGCTATGTCCTACAATGGCCTTCCATTTATTCATTTAATGATCATGCCTCATGTGGACAGATTTACATTGTAAGTATTTATATTTCAAATAGAAAGATACTCAACTTCTATGGTTACTACTCAATAAAGATTAAGAAATAACTAAAGAAGATTTTGCAACGGGGCGATATTGGCGTAATTGAGCCTAGAAATCTTTCACTCAACGATAATTCATCATCATCATCATCTGCCTATTGCAGTCCACTGTTGGACGGCGGCCTCTCCCATAGCACACCACTGGCTTCTTCGGCTAACCTCTCCCACTTCCTGCCCATGTCTGTCTTTGCGTATGTCGTCATTCCCTCTAGTCACAGGGCGTCCTACGTTTGCCGGTACGCGTTCTCCAATCTATTTAAGGTAAAGGCTCTCATAAAGCTCACATAATACGCGTGAAAATAACTTTCAGCGCATATTTATAACCATAGATTTCAACAGTCCTTGTTGTAAAGACGGTAATTCTGAACGTATGAACGTCGTTGTTTCGTGGCTTGTAATCGTAACAACCAAGAACTGCAACGTATATCCCGCGTATGTCCGTTAACATTAGTGGAACTTCTCCTTAGTAGTTTTACGCTCGATGTGGTCGTGGTTGTTAATCAGGAGCACTTTGGTCGACAAGTTTTGTTACGTGCGACTTTAATGTACACGTGCGTGCGTCTTTGAGTAAGCATGTTGGTAGCACTTACCACCAGTTTATCGGTTATCTTTGCCTCTGCAATAAAAATGAAAATATGAGATTTGGCGTAAAAAGTTACAGGTCCCAAAAGCAATATAATCATAATATAAGTACCTGAGCGGATAAAATCGGCGAGCTTTACGACTTTTATATTGTGAAAAGTTAAATGGCTTTGTGTAAAAAGTAATTTTTAATATCGCTTTGGAACAAATCAAAAGTTAAATCTTTATTGCAAAATAATACTTACATGCAAATCATAAAATAAACTTAAGTAAGCGAATAATTAGCAAAACATTTGCATGATTATCAGCGTTAGTCCGTCCACGTAGTCAGCAGTCAACAGTCAAGCCCGACACTGTACCCGGTTAACCCACGTCCTGGGTAGCGTACGTAAAAGTATTCCCCTGCGTTATCAAAAAAAAGGAGATCCATTCAGGATAAGAGATCGTTCCTATGAACCAAATATGCAGTATTTATTATATATAGAGGTCAAACGATTAGCCAGAGCTTTTTGATGACTACCGACATTAACGCCGCCCGTGGTTATGCAAATACTGCCCTTATCCACCCCAATCCCCCTAACGGGCCCTCACAGGGCTCACGAAATATCTCAGAATAGCCAATATTTTCGCCGAAATAATAAGTAGGAGAGGTGAGCCGCCTATCTCGTTTGAGCGATTCCATTGCATAGCAACTATTGCAATTAAACCAGTTACGAAATAGACATCCTTTAGTTTCAAAACAAAATTAATTTCTAGAAATCGCCTTATCTTGGTTTATAGAAATCATATTTATATAATTAGATACAGACAAAAAAACTATAATTGAAGAAACTTGTGTAGCCATTTAGAACTGAAGGAAATCCATATCTTTTACAGGATTTCCGTTGAGTAAGAATCTAAACAAGGCCGAGTTGAACAGATTTTTTTTGTAATTACCTAAAATATATAATTTTGCGGCAAAATTTAATGTTTTAACCTAACCGTATGAGAATATTATTTATTGAGAATTGCCTCCGAAATTATTTCGCCAGACCTTTTCGATCCGAAAACCAGCGGCAATGACTTATTAACTATTGAAAAATTCTACATACAATGAGTGGTTGCATGATCTTATTTTAAATAAAATATATTTCTCGACTATTAAATTTTTATTTTATAATCATCATTAAAGGGTTATGGGTGTAGTATCAATTATAAGATATAATGATAGTAATTATTTATTCGACCACACAGCAAGAACACAATGTCACCACGATGCACAGGAAGGAAAAGCATAGATAATATACTTAGGTATAATAAGTGTCATAGACAATGTTGCCATAGATGGATAAACTTTTTCTTATTTAAAAGCTTATTTTGCTCAACACTCCCACTAAAAGTTTAACCATATATCAGCCATTGAAAATTAACATGCGTTAAAAGAAATTAAACAAAATGTGATCTCTAAAGTAGTTAAAAAATTGAACAGGTAACGCTTTTGTTAACATGTCTGCTAATTGACTGTTACTAGGAATATAACTTAATTTGATTGTACCTAACTCAACCTTTTCCCTT
>LUGF01043414.1:310223-342391 GCA_001625245.1 Calycopis cecrops
CCACGATGCACAGGAAGGAAAAGCATAGATAATATACTTAGGTATAATAAGTGTCATAGACAATGTTGCCATAGATGGATAAACTTTTTCTTATTTAAAAGCTTATTTTGCTCAACAATCATTACAAAACCTAACATTTTTTATAATTTTTTTTTTTCACGAAAACAATAAATTAAGAAATATATTATTTCACAAATGTTTATAGTAAGAGCTGCATTGCAGCCGAATTGGGCTCTCCCGACCCGGGAGGTGCCTGTTGCCTACAGGATACCGTTTCAAAACATATGCCTTTGCATTCGCGTTTTGTGCGGCTTGTGTATAGCCTGGGTAGAAAGTCAAGGAGGGCATCGCATTTGCTCCCGACCCGGGAGGTGCCTGTTGCCTACAGGATAACGTTAGAAAACATATTCCTTTGCATTTTCGTTTCATGTGGCTTGTGTATAGCCAGGGTAGAGAGTCAAGGAGGGCAACGCATTTGCCCCCGACCCGGGAGGAGCCTGTTGCCTGCTGGATACCGTTTCAAAACACATGCTTTTACATTCGCGTTTCGTGCGGTTTGTGTATAGCCAGGGTAAGGTGTCAAGGAGGGCAACGCATTTGCTCCCGACCCGGGAGGTGTCTATTGCCTACAGGATACCGTTTCAAAACATATTCCTTTGCATTCGCGTTTGTGTATAGCCAGGGTAGAGAGTCAAAAAGGGCAACGCATTTGCTTAAGCATTAGGCTTGTGGGTGTTAATGAACAGCCACCAAATGGCCTCGTTTCTTATCATAGCATACATCCCCTATGTATGCCATAAATAAACTTTAGAATTATGTTCACACTATATTTATATATATTTTATTGCAAAATAAAAAAATCTCTCTTTTCTGTATGCTCATTATTTTATGTCAAGCTATATTTTTTATTTCAGTAGTAGAAAAGGGCAAGATAACCTTAAGTGTGTAATTTATTGAAATCCTCAGATGTCAGGGTAAAGGGAATATATATTCTTGATATTCTTTGAGCAACCAAGTGTAAGTTGTTCATGACCGGTTAAGTAGCTAACACTGATGCATAGGCTAGGCTGACATGATTCAATGATGATTAGTACGCTTTGCGAGAGTCCGGGAAGCCCTTGAGAGAAGAGAAGATGCCTATTTAGTATATTATGCAATATGCTCAGATTTCACAATATTGAACGCATTGATTTATATTTACAACTAGCTGCACCCCGCGGTTTCCCCCGCGTAAATTTCGATCTCGTGGATAATAGAAAATCATCCCATGGCATCCCATAGGAACATTTTTTCGGGATAAAAACTATCCTATGAGTTATTGCAAGTTACTCTCTGTGTATGTGTGTGCAAAATTTCATGAAAATCGGTTTAGCAGTTTTTGCGTGAAGGTCACCAGTAAGTAACAAAGAAACATACAAACTTTGGCATTTATACTATTAGTAGGATAATATTTTTTACAGCTTTTTCATAAAGCGAAATCTCAAAAATATTAAATATTTTTTTAAGATTTGCGAAGTACATAATGAACGTAATAAATGAAAATTAAAAAAAAACGTAAATAAACGCATGCTTAATATTACATTCACAAATTCTTGATATGTGAAAATAATGCAGCAAAGAGGTATCATAATATAGGTATATGAGGTATCATAGTATAGGCATGTGAGCACCCTAATTGCATGGCCCCGACTTCGAAGACATTTGCTAATAAAGATTCTTAGATCAGTCAGGTCCCTTAGTCTCAATTCAAAGTCATACACTTCTGGTCCCATCCAGGTCCGATGAGATAAAAATAGCACAGCATTTCCATGCGTAACAAAAAATGTCGCTGCAATGTACATTTGGTTTGCTAACCACCTATGTTTTTAGTTTTAATTTTCTGTAAAAAAAATGTACCAGAATGACCCAGATTGTAACCGAAGGCTGCACAAATGTCAAGAGGACCTTCACTGAGAATCGGAGCACCTGTGGCAAATTGTAAAACAACATACTATAGCTGCATTGCATAACTTATTACTAAAATGCTTGTGTACATTTTGTTACGGTTCAAAATAAAACGATTGAAGTCATAAACACTCGGACTACGTTTTAAGATTTTTCTCAAGCTACGTTGATAAGTTAAAGCGTGACTTGTCGAATCTGATACGTTGTAGATGATGATAACGGGTAGGACGAATGAAAAACTTTTATAGGTCGTTATTACATGTCCCAACTAGCCTTTTGTCATCTATACCTAATTAACAAAAAATCTTGCTACTCCAACTATTTTTTTAAGTATTTTAATAAAATATTGTTTAATACCCATAACTTAAGTCTACCATCAGACGCTGTGCTTTCTGAAGCGAGTACATTTAAACTTAAGGTTTAATAATATGCCAAACAGTAGGCATGTGGTAGTTGTTGATGTAGACAATATATATCTATATACTCGTAATACAATATCTATATCACTTTCCGACCGAATTAGAACACATACACGACAAATGTACAATCTCTCTCGCAACTTGTATTCGAATAATAAGTCTCGTATCCGAGTATATCATCCCCGTATCATTTCCGTGTACAGCAACGAGACGAACGTAGATACAAATTGAACCGATAATTGCATAGAGAATGTCATTCCATACACCGGCAAATTTATTCCTGTGTCGGCTTCATATAACGTTGTAATAACTTAAATCAACATAATAAAAGAGACGTAGTACACTGTATTTTATTAAATTGGTTGACTTTTAATATACTTGATATGAAGTTGTGCTGCTTTCCCTCTACCTCTTTCAATGAGCCACCAAGAATTCTTACATACTTCCAATGTCACGAACATTGAGTCGGTACTTATGATCTACTTCGTTGCTTGGGTCATCCGATATTTTATTTGGCAGGATAATCATTTACATTCTATTACCGGTCTGTATAGAATGGTGAGAGGTGGTCGAGAGATGCCTTTATTATATATTTATGTGAGCTGATTTAGATATAAGGTGTGGTGAAGACACTTCTTCTGAAACAGGGCTACCAAAATACAAAAATACTTGGCAAAAAGGGTCAGTTATAACCACCATTTTTTAACGGTCACTTATACATTAAAGCTATATTTTTGGTTATATAAGTTCTTATCTACTTAAGGTATACCTACTCTCTCCAATATTTTAAGCATAAATTTATCAACTAAATGATATATGCGATTCTGTATTTTGTACCAGGTGTACACTTTATACACATAATGTAGGCTAAGCACAAGATATCTAGTCCCACAAAGGTGTGTACTCCGTGGAAAGCAGATTACGGTGACCAAAGCCTATCAAATGCAAAGCAGTGACGCGGGATTACGATCAATAGTATTGAGTATCGACATGTGCAAAGAAGAAGAATGTTTTACAATGTTTTAAAGCTCTGTTTAGGTTGCATAGATTTACTTATAATGAAAATTACAATGAATTCTATCAACAAAATATACTATTAGCATTTTAATTGGATTCATCAACAGATTGACTATTCACACACTTACTAACATACAAAGTATTTAAAGTGTATTTCGCAAGACACTTACTGGACAGATACTTGGACGTTGGTGGCGTACTCCTTTGGAGTACTGGGGCCATGGGTCAGGAAGGGAACCTGACCCCTTTGCACGGTTCCACATCGTAGTAGGGACTGTTCAGAGGCAGCCGGACAGTCCCAAAGGAGTAGAAGTCTGGCCTCTTTACCGAGGCCAGCCTGTCACTGGAGGGATCCTGTTGCTTGCTTGCAGATCTGGAACCGTCCAATTATAGCTGCTATAGGCACCTGCAGGGCTTTAGTCGGTAGGGGCAACCCAATTGCCGAGCCCTACACTGCACCCTGCTCAGCTACGTACGTACGTAAAAGTATTGCCCTGCGTTACCAAAAAACGTGGTAAATTCAGTGATCTCGTTTTTTTTTCGAAATTCGAATTTACTGAGTAAACATGTTATTTTACCTGGGGACCCACTAGTATCTAACAAATGTTGCAAGCAATCACAACAAAATTTATAGTACACCATAATACACATGTAGTTACATAACCAGTTAACAAATAGCACAATTTTCTACCGATTAAGGTAATATTTTAACTGCTCCAGTTTAAATATCACCTTAATAGCAATTAAATTGTGCTATCATTCGAGAGCCTTGGTCTGACCTAGCTGGACTAATTGTTCGTGACCGATTAACGAAGTTAAGGGAAGACCAATAAAGACGCCATGCTCGGGATTAAATTATTCTCTACAGTTGACCGAGCTCTATCTAGAGGACGGAATATCTGGACTAGATATTCGACTCAAATATTATTTAAAAAAAGCAGCTGTATTCTTGTAAGAGGTAATCCTGTACTTAGTGAGAGCAATATACCTTTCCCTTCCCATTTTTCAAAGCTGCTATATTATGTAAGTACCAGGGAAAACCAAGACAGACATACTACGAAATGGATCGTGTCCTGATAAAATTACACCGTAATAGCCAGCAAATTGTGCTAAAATTCGTAAGCCTTGGTCTGACCTAACTGGGCTAAATGTTCGCCGATTAACTTAGTTAAGGAAGGGCCAACGAAGACGGCTTGCTCGGAAATTGTTCGGCTCTACGGTTGACCCAGCTCTAGGGCGGATTATCTAGTCTATCATCTCATTTTCTTTTCAAAGTAACTGTTATATTATTTTGAATGTCTTATAGCACTTATTAGGCGACAAACGAGCAGTCGCAGCCATTTTCATGACTTCCGACGCCAGTAGACATCCGCATATTGTTCGTGGCTTTACTAAGTTAAGGAAGGCCCAATGAAGACGGTATGCTCGGGATAAAATTATTCAGTTGGACAGCTGACTCAGCTCTTGAAGACGGATTATTTAGTCTATCATCGTATTTCATTTAAAAGGACCTGTTATATTGTTTTGATACCGAGGAAGAACGAGACTTTTCAGTCTCGTGATCAAATGATCGTGTTATTTCTACCGTGTACATGATGATGATGTAATTATTATGGAGAGTATTATGATTAGTAATAGGTAGTGCCAAGCTGCATTCATATGCATGTAGCCGTATTGGGCTGGCACGACCGGTAAGGTGCCTCTCACTTGCACGTTAAAGTGGCAGCGGTGCTGTCGCGTTTTATGCGGTGTGTAAGTATCCGGTGGCCCATGGGGGTGGGAGGACAGCGGGAAAAGCATCTGTATAACCTTTACGCGCATGTCTATGGATGTCGGTAGTCCTGAAAATGCCACCGACTGCTCGTTTGCTCCTTTTACTATAAAAAAAGCATGATTGATCAGGTAGTGTCTATATGTCTTTCCAACCGGCGTGTTTGTACGAAGAGTTATGGAGGAAGCAATACAAGTGTGTACGAATATGTGGACGTGAGACTATGATGGAATAATAGTATTGTAAAATATAACGGCATAGTGTTTACGCTAAAAGCTTCTAAATAAAATTTGAAACAGTTAATAATCCTATTAATATTATAAATGCGAAAGTTTGTGTGTTTGTTTGTTTGTTACTACTTCACGCAAAAGCTGCTACACCAATTTTTTGGCACACACAGAGAGTAACTTAGATTAACACACAGTAGTCCCGAAAAAATGTTGGGATGCCATGGAATGATTTTCTATTTTCCACGGGATCGAAATTTACGCGGGTAAAACCGCGGGGCGCAGCTCGTGTCAACCCAATTCGGCCACAATGCAACTTACTAAAATTACTTCTTTTTACTAGAATATAAAAGTAGTTCGAGAGGTAGAGCTCTACCTCTCGAAGTGCAAGAGCTCTAGCTCTTCCACAAAAAACAGTAGACATTATCCATACCTAGTATTGTCGCCATAATTACTGCACAATTGAAACAATGAAAAATAAACACCAACAACATCTTATATAATTGCTGTATTGTTTTCCATTATGATGAAATATAATACCTTCGTCTCTTCCTGGATGAAGTGACGTAAGTACTGTAATATCGTTAAGTAACACAAGGATGACGACTATATAAACGTAGTACTATTAATTATTTTTTTATAGGAAGTGCGAGCAGTCGGAGCCATTTTTATGGCTATCGACGCCCACTGACTTTGCGCTGCCCTCCTTCCCCCTCCCCTCTTATCGGCCACCGGCTACTTACACAGTACTTTTCGCCGGTATCTAAGCGAGAGGTACCTTCCCGGTCGTGCCGTCCCAATCCGGCTGCATGTCCATCGATTTCGGTAGGTACTCATGAAAATGGCTCCGACTGCTCGTTAGCTCATAAACTATAAAAAGTCGCAAGCCATTTTACTTTTATTTTAACAATAAAATGTTGTATGATTGTAGAGGCGGGCGCATTCCTCAAGTTGGCTTCGTGTAACGTTCCTAACAAGCTTAGGGAAGTTCGGAGTAAACGAGGGAAAAGTTCGCCAAACGTAAGTGTTGCAACAATTTGATCACGCCTCGCGTCGTTACAGTAAACGGTCCCGGAGTTTCATCATCAGCGGTCTCCCGTGCACTGCGGATAATTTTTTTTTTTATACAGTCTTTAAGAGAAATTTTTGATAAAATGTGTTATTGATCCTGTGAAGTAAGTTTTTTTTATACTTAGTACAAAGGGGAAAATAAGCAGTCGGAGCCATTTTCCCTTGTTAAATGTATTCATGTGTAGCTGGTACCCTTTTTAATAAATAAATAAATAAATAAATAAATTACTTATAAACAGTAATTTATATCATAAACTTAATTCGTACATAACAGCAACCTTATTTCAGCCTAGCTGTTTTATAAATTTTACTCGCGTATGCGTCCGTTACAAACAAACGATTATTTTTTCGAAAAAAGAGTTTTTCTAGAGAAGAAGTCTGTACCATATCATAGAGTTGATTACTTATAGGATTACTTTTCTTATTATAAGTAGTATGCCACGATTTAGTTAGATGACAGAATAAATCTTTTGTTACTTAAAAGTGAAACACTCATAACATCAATCAACTAAGCTAACTAATTCCTGTAGTATTATTTAAATAAGAACGAAGGACTTCTGACGATGATAAAAAGAAAGACGCCAATATGGCACTTTGGGAATTCAAATATGATAATAATCAAATATGAAACTCCAATAAAAGTGACTATTGGTGATATCGACATTCTGGCACCGGGCCAGAGATATCGGTGACATGTGTTGCAATTAAGAGGATATTTCGTACCTATGAGGTCGGGAATTGGCAACCGCAGCTACGTTCCTAGTGGACCTCCAGTGCCGTTGATATATACCTACCGCTTCTAATATAGAACGGAATGTTCGAATATTACACGTGTATTTAGGTTAGTGGTTTATATTCAACGCTTGTAGGCTTGTTTGATTAGTTGTTCTGATCTAGGTGTTAATAGTTTCGTAATTCTCGACACCTCGTTCACCCGTGCACTTTTTGTGAATATTTTCATGTGAGTCCAAGACGCCCATCGGATAAAGGAATTTAATGAAGAAACACTAGAATGACTTTTATTACACATACTGATGGATCCGTATTTAAGGCCAAACCTAAACACAGCAAAAATACAGCATAAAATACAGCAAACAATCAAGCTGAATAGGCTCACCTTCTTTTTTTTTTGTTGACGCAGGGGAATGCCTTTACGCACGCTACCCTGGAGCCTGAGTGGCTCAACCGGGTGCAGTGTCGGGCTCGACAACTAGGTTGCCCCTACCGACTAAACCCCTGCCTGCCTGCCTTCAGCCGCAGCAATGATTGGAGGGCCCCGGATCTGATAGCAACAGGGCGCCTCTAACGACAGGCTGGCCTCGGTGAAAAGGCCAGACTCCTCCTCCTTAGGGACTGTCCGGCTGCCTTTGAACAGTCCCTAACTCCACGTTGGAACCGTGCAATAGGGTCAGGTTCCCATCCTGACCCCTGGTCCCAATGCTCCAACGGAGCACACCACGCCGGTCGTCCGAATCCACGCCGCCATCTGCTGATTCAGAGGGACGGGTGGAGGACCTCCGGCATTGGCTGGTCCCATCCGCTGGGCGGCGGACCAGCCATTAAACGGCCGCAGAAGACAGGAAGGACGGCAACGACACACATCATCTCCTCTTCCTCTGCGGTCCCACCGCCAACGCAACCGACGGTGCGCTCCCATTTGATCGTGGGAGATAGGGTGCACGGCAACGACACACCGAGACACCTCTCCTCCCGTGACCACTCCTCCAAGGACGCATCCAGAGCGGGCCTTGACGAAGCCCACCCGATGCGTCCCCACCCGGGATCCCTCTTGGTTCACCGTGGTTGTCCAAGCCACGGCTACTAAGCCTCACCACAACGAGGTGGAGATCCGTCGAGGGGGTGAATAGGCTCACCTGGACTGACTTACTGTGTATGGATTTTTCATCCGCCCATCTAAGAAAAGACCCTACGCTATCCCGCAGATGAGATAAGATGCTTACGAATGCGAACTTATGCGAATGGATGACATTTGGATAAGATTTAGGATAGATTATAGCGGTATTCGAACACGTGGGTCTTCTTGTAAGCGAGAAGTATTATATCTCTGGTCACACCAGCTCTTCTCGTTGGCTATGTAGTAGTATACTAACCTCTCACAGCTTAGCTTGTGTTACCTACCTTCTACTTCTTTTCCTCCGTAACTTTATTAAACGTAAATTTTGTGCAAGACATAGATTCTACCACAGTCGCATCGACCGGATCCGCCTGCAATGCAGCTTAAGCTCCACCTCTTAATTGACATATTGTTGCAAATAAATCATCAACAACAATAACAAGAAGAGGTCCACTGTTGGTCAAAGAACTACCTCAGAGAACACCTCAGGTCGCGGTCTAAAGATGCTTACATTCAGCTATGCGACTTGACCAGTTCATCAGTCCCCCAAATAATTGACATTTATTATGAATGTAACACATTCTTCTTACATACTTTAAATTCAACTGCACTACAAGAATTAATAAAGCAATAAATCTTGGCAAGACATTTTAACTTTTTTTACCGCTCTAATATCAAACAACTTAAGGAAGTGGCAGTCGTATTTCGCACTACTCTACTTACTGTTGTGAAATTGAGTCATATAATGCGAAGTAGGGCTTGCAAAAAATGTTGCCAAATTATTAAAATTTTTTTGTATCGCAGTCATTACATCCTTGCAGGATGTCAAATTCCGATGTTGCAAAGCCTAATTGGTGAGAAATATTTATTGCTTGTAACGTAAATAGTGATTCGTGGTTGCAATCCCAATTTTGTGATCGCAAAGTATATTTATGTAATTTCCAACTATCTCAAGAAGCCAATAAACTTACAGTAAACAAAAACTAGCCAACAATGTATGTTGGATTTATCGCACTCACCTTAACCGCAAAGTGCCAGCTAAACTGTTACGTTTCGTGCACCTTCTAAATTTCCGGTGGCCTACAGGAGAGGAGGAGGTAAAAGAAGGCAACAGTCTGCATAACATTTAAATGGATATCTGTGGGTAGTCATTAAAAAGCGACTGCTCGTTTTCCCTCTGACCTAAATCCTACATAAAAAACGATATTTTAACAGCCGTCCAAGTGAGAAGTATTCCCTTATCGTGCCGATACAAATACCTATGTTAAACTCAAAGCACCTATAATTGTGATCTTTGTAATTAAACAAATATATTAAATTATCCAAGTCTATTGTTGTTTACGATGCGAAGTTAGAGTAAATACGAGTAATCGTCTTAGTTAAGCTCTCCTTTGTGATGTAATGTAATCTCTTCGGATAATTATTTAACAAGTTTAATTCAATAATACTGAGTTCTTACCTTATGAGATATAAACTTTGTGACAAAGTACACACTGCCTTTGATTAAATCATTAGTAACACTGCTGTATACATGACACTCATAAGCCCACCAGACTGGAACAGCTGTACAGGGCTCGGATAAGCGGAGCAAATGGCGCCAGGGGTCGCGGGTTCGAATCCCACCTAAGTCATAGATGTTTATCTATGTATTATATGTATTTATGTAATAGAAATCTTAAATATATAAAATTTCTTGAATTCATAAAACATGTTAAATATATTTGTACTTGTATCCGTAACACAAGTTCTTACGGTACTTACCCCCGGGGCTAGGCTAACGTTCTGTGATATGTCCACAGATCCTACTAATATTATAAAGGCGAAAGTTTGTAAGAATGTTTGTTACTCTTTCACACCAAAACTACTGAACGGATTTTCATGAAACTTTACAGTTCATATCTGAATAACATAATAAGTTAAAATTATGAATCATTTTTGAAGTCCGAAATCCACGCGGGCGAATCCGCGGGCGGAAGCTAGTATTATCATGAGCCGCTTGTATCCAGCATCTCCCCGCGACTTTGATTAAAAATAAAAAATATTTACAAAATTAAAAGTTTCTTAAGTGACTTGTTAATTTTATTTTAAATCACGATCAAAAGCGTTAATGTGAAAAAGGTCCTTATTAAATACTAATATGCGAGTTTTTAGACTCCATCAATAAAGTTATTGGATTAACATTAGAAATTTCATGCTGCTCTTTAGAAAGTAGTGCTGGCTAATACATAAAAAAATTACAAAAATCAATATGTCGAATTAAGAGAAAGAAGCTTCTCCACTTTCCGTTTTTTTAATGAATATCCGTTATATGAATATCCTTAAAAAATGAATATCCGGTATATAAATATCCGTCTTACTTATAGGAGGTGAAATTAAAATTTGTTCATTAAAATCTGTTTTGTAGTTTAGTACCAAAGTGCATCAGCTTTTTAGTTTGTAGCGTAGCAAACTAATTGGGACAACAAAAATAAGAACTTTGTTAATTCTGCATTTCTCGCCTGTTAGACTTATTTTTTAGTCTTAAGTGACAGAAAATCGTAACTATAGTTCTAATAAAATGAAGTAAAAAATGTAAGAATATATCAGTTTATAAAATAAATAAATGAATCCAACTATTGTCTACATAATATCTATTTAACTATTTATGACCTTTTTAATTCAAATTGCATACTTTGCATCTTAAGAATACATATATGACGTGTAATGTTTTTAATATAACACTATATATTTTGTTATTATATGTAGGTGTATGTATTATTTTAACGCTTCAGAGATGGTGGATGCAAATAGCATTAGCAACATTAAAATTAATTATAAGTAATCGGACTGTTTTGCAATTCACCATAAGTTTTATACACTTTTTTGCGGACTGTACTTATTATATTTTGTTTTATGAATTCACTTGTACCCATTATGAATATATCGCTACACTACCGTGAGAATTATTGAGAAACAATGGCACTCAAGGAAAAGGTTAAGGTCGATAGCGTTTTCATATTGCACACATTGATACAGCGAACGGTGGGCTAAAATATTCATGAACATTTTTAAAGGGGAGAATAATTATTGCTGAGCATAATAAAATTGTTTGATGTTTTGAAGTGATTTTTTTTTGCATAGACTAATATAGGAGGAATATAAATTAGGTTCGGCGCACCTATCGACACTAAAAACACTGACAGATAAGAAATGAAAACGTCTTTGTAACAGTTATTATTGTTGACTATTCATATAATATAATAATTAAAATCGAAACTGATTTTGCTGAATTGCAAATGAATTCAGTAGACGCTATTATGACAGTCTTCCCTTCTATGTAAATAGACGGCCATGCTCAAAAAATCCAGAGCTTGGCATTTAAAAAATTTGATGCCAACGGATCTCACTTATCAATGTAATCTCACGATCGTTAATATAATATATTTACATTTTAAGCAATTAAAACCTTATATATAGCGTAATTCAAATATCATCCTACTAATAAATTAATGAACAGAAAATAAATTAAAATATAATCTCGCACTCGGAAAGTTGAATTTTCCACACCGACGCCTGTTTCACGCTTTAAGTAATACAGAAGAGCGCTTATTATAATTTAATTTATGCAGAATTATGTTGTGAGCTGTGTAAATGATAAACACCATGATTATTTACAATGTTTAATCAATGAACATGATGTAAGTAGATGGTAGTTGAATTAGTTAATCAACAGTTTTACAGGAAAATATAATAGATTAAGTTTTTATATTTTTGATGAATAAATATATAAATAATAATAAAATACGCATTGCGATCTTGGTCTGGTTTAAAAAATCATATTAATGTTCTTCTTAGGAATAGAAATACATTATTACAAATTTATTGCAAAAAAAATTGTAGTTATATTTTATAGTAGCTAATTGTTGATAACTACAACAGATATTTAACTAAACTTTTACCTACATCTTGTATGCTGGTCTATTCTTACTTTTGTATGTTTCCGGGCGTTTATTTTTTTTTCGAACCGGAACTTGTATTGCGAAAACGAAGAGAACAGATTCATTGGATGGCCATGAATGCTCGTCGAGCGGAGGTTTGAGGTCGAAAGGGATCCGATTCCGCAGACGGTAGAGATGTATACCAATATGACAGTATT
Organism: Calycopis cecrops; assembly: GCA_001625245.1. Taxonomy (NCBI): domain Eukaryota; kingdom Metazoa; phylum Arthropoda; class Insecta; order Lepidoptera; family Lycaenidae; genus Calycopis; species Calycopis cecrops. The sequence continues at coordinate 322,663 of LUGF01043414.1, forward strand.
TGCATTACGTAATTTAACTATTTTTTATCAAGATCACAGGGACCAAGGGGATCTTCGTCTGTCAGCTCAGGGTATATAAAATGTACTATTTGGCTGTAGCTAAAATGTTCTTGGCGCCGACTTAAAGAGAATCATAACTCCAGATGCATACACTATGTATGTATGAATCGCTGCCTGCCTCTTCCCGCCCTTCGTCGCCCTTGTAGACGTAGGCAGACAAGGCACGCATTTGTGACGTCAGCACGCTCAAACCTCAACCTTTAGCGCATACGACAGCAGTCTCCAAGAAAGCCTCACAAGTTTATAATCCGAGATAACGATAAATTTCACAATGTTCATATTTAATTTATACTTCAAGCAAAAAAGCAATTTGAAATAAAAAGTTATGAAAGCCAAAAATCACAAAATTAAGATTTTGACATTGTATCAAATTTTTTGTAGATCTTAAAACTGTTAAATAAATACTGGAATTTTTTCCTCACGAGCTAATATTATAAAACTGAAGTGTATGTTTGTTTAGTTGATCGCGCTAAACTCAAGAACTGCTCTGATTTGAATAATTCCTTAGGTGTTTAGCCTATTTATCGAGGAAGATAGTGTATAATATACCATTACTACATACAGCTAAAACTAATAAAAGCCGAATACGAATAACGCAGGAAACCTCTGCGCGTTCCCAGTCGATAATATAACCATTATACACTTTCTCTGATGGAGGTAAGGATTTTACATTTTCCCTTTCGAGATTGAATAAATAAGTTTAATATGTTGAGTCCTATAAAATTGGATAAAAATGTTGTCCTTGAAAGTACGATAAGATTGAAAAAGGCTCATTGATTCCGAGACCCATCATGATAAGTGCCCATGTATTATTTATAAGTTTACGTAGGACTGAGTGCTATTCAACTTTGATAGCTTTATTCATACTTGGATGTGTGTTTTTTTATTCCCTTAGAATGTATTTCGTGAATGAAACGCATTCACGCTTACTTTTATGGTGTATTTTAATTTTATATTTATAGTTGTTAAGTCTGTGTCATCCGCTTTTATATATACCACTGTAGACTTTATAGACAAAAGTTTATCAGGATTTTTCACCCTGCATATATCTTTGACTGTCTACATACACGAAATATTTGCATGCTGATGTACTTACAGTGTAATTACTGAAGACCTGAATAAAGTATTTTCTATTTCTATTTCTATTTCTACTTGCTTATTTATCTGTTCCAATTGAAATTGAGAAAAATAAGCGTGATATCGACTAACATCGTTTTTAGTAGGATTTCAAACCGTGATTCACAAAAACGAAACTCTTATTAAAACGAGAGAATATACGCTACGATTTTTCGGATTTCCATAAGACAGTTCGATGCGGGAACCTAACTTAAAATCTTAATTATGTTGTAAATCTAAAAGTATGTTAGTATATTTGTTATTCCCTCACACAGAACAACAGATTTTATTAAATCTTGGCAAAAATAACAATCAGATCAGATCAAATAATATAAAAATATTTTTATCTATCCCAAAAATACCCTGTGGGTAGATTTTACACGAGTTGAACCACAGATATAAAGCTATATAGCTAGTATTCTCTAAGTCCTATCTGTTATTAGAAATATTAAGACAGATTAGATCCAACAAAAGATAAATGGAGAGGATTAGGAGCTAGTTTATAAGGATTACAAATATATCTATTATTTACGACTTCCATTATAAAGGTTCCAAAGGTCGTCCTCAAACGCTGTCCTTTGTCTTGCTTTATCTAAGTCATTGCAATCGTGTAGAGGATGAAAAACAACCGGTCATGAAGACACATGCGCTAGGTAGGTCAATGACACTACAATGATGATATTATTTTAAAGAGTCCAATCTTAAGTCGGTCAGGTGTACAAAGTATGATATATAAGAATCTTCAGTAAATATTAAAAGTTTTTAATTTTATTTTTATTATTTTCTTTTTCATCTAAGTATAGATAAAGCTAATTCAACCTTTTCGCCTATTTTCTTATACCTCATAAAACCATTTTCATTTTCACAAATAGGTGCCCTATACTCTTAGCTCCCCAATTTATAAATATACATACGAATGATATTTGGAGCACACTCGTGATATCTTTTTTATAGTAAAGGGGGAGCAAACGAGCAGTCGGAGCCATTATCACGAATACCCATGCCCGTAGACATCCGCATTGACGTTATAGAGATGCGCTACCCTCCTTCCCCCTCCCCTCCATGGGTCACCTCGTGTACCTATTTTTATTTCGATACTATATGAACTAGTAACTGTTTTTGTATCTTATCAATAAGTCTAAAGAATTTCTGGCCTAATTTCAGCTTGTCCAGACATATTATGAGAGTAACGAACTAAACATGGCAATACCTAAGTGCACAAGTGTGTGTGCAAGTATGTACCCTCAATTCCTCCCCCCCTCCCCTCTCCCTCCTCTGATGCAAAGGCTGACAAGACCGCAGAGACGTCAGGACTGACGGCTTAACGTGCTCGCCGGGGCACGGGATTGTAACACCGCCTTCTCGAATATGAATTTCTCGAAATTCGAGAAATCCCGATAAATTCCTTTTGCTTCGACCCGGCTCGTTCCCGGGACCTCAGTATCTGAGTTTGAACATCAAGCATGTTCAACCAGATAATAAGGTCCCGGGCCAACATGCCTACACTGAATCATAGGTCAATATGACATTACAAGTATGTTTATGCGTGTTATTAGTACACGTATTGTGAATGACTATTGCTAGTATCTCGCGTATCTCGTGTCACTATTAAGGTTACTCCCACACACGCGAGCGCTAACCGACGCTAATATCCAATGGTTCAATGGTAAATATTGCATGTGCAAATTTACTTACGTAATATTCAATGTGTAGACTAAGTGGCAGATAGTTTTTTATAATATGACGACAAACAAGCTGACTAAGCCCTCCGATTACTAGATATCGACTATTGATTGACGCATCCCCTCCTTCCTTCCAATGAACCACAACAAATGAAGCTCATACACAGCCCGAAACATAATAGAATAGCCGTCACTTACGACGTATGACATGAGAAACCACTTCGACATAATATGTGGAAGTGGTCTCTCATATATCATTCTCCCTTAAAAATAGAAAAGGTAAAGAAAACTATTAAGCCTAATAAAATAAACGTAGGTATCGTGTAAGTATGCAAAGGACAGTCTAGAAATTCGCAGGTTACTTGTTTAAGGTACATACATACACACATACATGTAGGCGTCACTCGGAAAATTGTTATAACGGATAATGAGTTCAAAGACGTCTAATCTTCTCAAGACAGTTTAAGCCTTTCCTACCTCCCTGCAATCATATCAAAGAGTCCAGTGGTAGCCGCTGTTGACACAGGAGTAGCAGTGATGGAAACCAGTGGGCCAAGCCCGTTCGCAATAAAACCAGTGGACCCGTTCTTTATATTGTTTTTTGCTAAAACTTGTAGGTATGTTTAGTTTTGATCTATATCAGTCCACATTCACATTGTATAACATCTGTTCTAAACCATCATGGATTAGAACAGATGTTATATAACACTTACGCATTGTCCGATATGGGCGTCAAAGGTCGCAACCGGCGTGTTTGGATGAAGTGCATAATTAATTTGGAGGGAGCAAGGCAAATATGTAAGGATCGTGACATGTGGCGCTCGGTTCTCTGCCTAAACCATTAGGGAAACGGCAAACACGTATTGTTGTATTTGTTGTCTCAATCAAAAATCTTGTGAATCTCGAGCAACACGCTTAAAAATTTATTGCTTGGTACTAAACCAAGTTCATCATTATCATTAGCATCCAGAAGACGTCCACCGCTGGACACAGGTCTCCCCCAGAGCGTTACAGGTTACGGGCTCCTTGCATCCAGGGTCTCCCCGCTACCTTGACCAGGTCATTAGTCGTCCAATATACCGCAGTGTATAAAGTCGGATATCTTCGACCAGTATGTATTGCCAGTGACATACGGATCAAAGATTTGACCGCTAAATGTTGACCCCTTAAATAAACTTAGAGTCTTTCAGCCACAAGCTGCTTGCATCCAGGTGCTCCCCTATAGCTTTCCCAGGTCATTAGTTGCCCAATATACCGCAGTGCTTAAACTCGGATATCTTCGACCAGTATATGTCACCAGTGACATACGGATCAAAGATTTGACCGCTAAATGTTGACCTCCTAAATAAACTCAGAGTCGTTCAGCCACAAGCTGCTTGCATCCAGGTGCTCGCCTTTAGCTTGCCCAGGTCATTAGTCGTCCAATATACCGCAGTGCATAAACTCGGATATCTTCGACCAGTATGTGTTACCAGTGACATACGGATCAAAGATTTGACCGCTAAATGTTGACCTCTTAAATTAACTCAGAGTCGCTCAGCCACAAGCTGCTTGCATCCAGCTGCTCCCCGCGACCTTGACCAATCGTTTCGTTCGTTCGTATGTTCGTTCTTCACTTGTCTGCCCAACATTGCTTTAGTTTACACTTGCACAATACATTACTTTTACTTTTAAATGTTAAACAAAGGCAAAATTGTGACAGAAATTTGCAATTATAGTTCCAGAAATGCTTATTGTAATCAATAGAGGTAAGGCAATTTAGCTAATACATGTGATTTCAAATGCATGTTATAGTGATGGGTACAAATATCACGCCTTCAGATACATTGATCCAAATCGACTCTCACAAATTTCACGATACGTGATAGCATAGCCGTCACTTCACGCCACTGTACTTATTTATGTCTGTCAGTTCATCATCACCTTATAGCGTCAAACATAAAGATCGTCCAATTAACTCCAATACCGAGTATACATATCAAAATGGGAAAAAACTATGAGAAAATTGAAAAAGCCTAAATACAACATTTTAGGATGTTTCTAACGAATAAACATACAATCTACAGGACTGATTTTAAATATTTACCCACCAGAAAGCTGAATTTTATTTTATTTTTATCGTATAAGAAAGTAAACGTGCATTCGGATCGATATTCATGACTACCGACGTCCATAGACATCCGCATCAGGTTATACAATATACATATGCCTTGCTCTCCTTCCTCTTCCCACATCCACGACTCTCCTTTCTTTGATTACGATAGGCTATAATATATTTTATTACCTACATAAAAATTAGGGATCATGCAAAGCCAGACAGTCTGTTTGCATTTTAATATATTAAGTAGCTATAAACATATTATGTGTACCGTGACCCCATTACAGATTCGGAGTAAACGCAAAGGTCGCGAAACCGCTTTTTGCTTTTTCGTTTTACCAAAAACATAAATGCTTACGCAGGTAAGATTCAAGGTTCGCAAGTGGTTTCCGACACGCGTGTTCAGCCTAGCAAAGCTTGTTAGTGCCAGTAATGCTCATAAGCATGTATTTTTATCTTAACTTATAACATTATCTATCGTATTACAATATCGTTGCATATGCTTATCTTATTACAATATCTTTGCATATGCATTGCAGCCGAATTGGACCTGCAAGAGCAGGGAGGTACCTGTCGCTTTTTGTGTGGTGTGTAAGTAGCGGGTGGCTCACGAGGGTAAAAGAGGAGGGAGGGCAAAGCATCTGTATAATCGCGGATGTCTATGAGCGCCGGTAGTCGTGAAAATGACTCGTTTGCCCACCTGCACTATTTAAAAAAAAGAAGTTAATTTTTAATATGATTCGACGAAACGCATGTACACTCCGATATAATCTTACTAGATGTTACCCGCGGCTTCTCTCGCGTTGTTTTTCGCTACGCAATGGCACTATTCAGTTCTTCAACTATCTCAATACTCAACGATCCATTGACCCGATTTGATGTTAGAAAAGGACAAACAAGCAAACAAACACACTTTCGCATTTACAATATTAATATATATATTTTTTTTATAGTATATGGGGGCAAACGAGCAGTCGGAGCCATTTTCATAACTACTGACGCCCATAGACATCTGCATAGAGTTCACACAGACGCGTTGCCCTCCTTCCTCCTCCCAACTCCGTGGGCCACCTGATACCTACACACCGCACGAAACGCGACAGCACAGCTGTCACTTTACGCCGGTCTCGTGTAAGCGAGAGGTACCTCCCCGGTCGTGCGGCCCAATTCGACTGCATGCAAGCATGCAGTGTGGCACTACCTCTTACAAACTCTTAATATGGATACATTAGGTAAATATTATCACAATATTTCGTTTGTTTTAATGTATATTTATTTAAACCCATTAGCAATTTTTCTTTAACATTCGCCATCAAGATACTTGGTCTATCTTGATGATGAACAAACAGATTTGTGTAAAATTTGATATGCATCAGGACACCACTTAACCGCTGAATTATGGTTTGTTTGGGAAAATAAAATGGCTCCCGCGAGATTTCTGTGATGTTTCTGTGACCATTTTTATTTATACGTGAAATAAATATATAGAATTTGGTGTATATTTTTAAATGATTGTACATTGAAATGTAGGATGTCGTGCCTGTGTCTCTTTCAGAGGGCACATAAATTCGTCAATCGCGTTTACACAATTAAATGATACAGGACGCCCTGTGATACCTAAGCGATTATTATAGAAGCTCAGAAATATTTGTACTAACCAAAGTTTTTTTCTTTTATTAGCATGTATTGTGATATGTCTACAGATATTATTATTATTAAAAAATATTATTACTTATTCATGCGTTTTAATACTTAATTAGAATGCACCATACGCATAAAATCTATAACTTTATATTAAAGAAAGAAATGTTAAAATTAATCATGAACCTGTATACCAATCTTTATGTTTCCATGTTCAGAAATGAGATAATTCTATATAAACTTTACCTCCCTGTATTGAACTGCCTTACGGGTTTGATTTGTAAATATCTTTTCTTTTTGCTTATATTATATCGCGAGAGGGAAAACAGGTACCTCATTCTGTATTTTTTTCAACTTTCTAGATTCAGTAGTTTTGGCTGTGCGTTGATATATAAATCAGTGATACATATAAATAACAACTTATATTTGTTTATAACATAAAGGACCGAACAAATAGTGGAAAACTCTTGATGACTTATGAATAATGGGACGCCTGAAACGTACAAACCGTACAAACGCGATGACACTGCTATCACTGCGGCGCTATCATCTGGGAAGGAGGTACCTCCCCGATCGTGACGACCCAGTTTGGCTACAATTCAGCATGGCACTACATAATACAAAATAGGAGTCATTGAGGCCAAACACATTCCTCGAAGAAGCAATGCGAATGAGGAGATCCAATTTAGTCTATGAAGCTGTCTATGAAGGTACTTCCGGACCGATACGACCTAGGGATCTTCAAGAAAAGAGCTTATTCTTTCCTCAAAGGTCGGCAACGCATCTGTTAGACCTCTGGTGTTACGGATGTCTGTGGGCGATGGTGTTCACTTTACATCAGGTGACCTAACTGCTCGTTGGCCTCCTATACTATAAAAAAAAAGCATCTACTCGTACCCGCTGTGCCCAAACACCTGCACATTGGACGATCTTCTCGCGGCCAATGATGCTGGTACAGCTGTGGCGCAGTGGTCGGATAAAACTTGATCGGCTGAACTACTGACTTGAATAGAAAAAGAAGCGTGGCACTACCTTGTGAATTGTCAGTCATCATCATCAGCCCGAGCCCACCCATTGAGCAATCTCCATAATTGAAGGCTGCGAAGGTCTGGCCGCTTGATATTACTTAATTGAGTAAATTCCGCCTTGAGCATACGATTATAAAGACATTTTCAGGTCAGGATAATAACTTATATGGTAAATAATTTTAGTTTAGATTTTTTGTGGACCTTATTATTTATAATTTAAGAGCTAAGTATGTGCGATTATATAAATTCATAGTTATTATAAATGTATGCGCACACTTGACCTAAATGTATGATTTATAACATAGAGTACCTAGACTAGACATTTGAAAATGGAAATTCGAATTATGAATTTTGTGAAAAGATTTTTTTTATTATATTGTGCCATTGCCAAGGAATAAGTTTAAAATCCAAAGATTTTATCAAAAAGGTGCCATGCATAGCAGTTTAATTAGGCTGGCAGGGCGGGGAAGGCACTTTTCGCTCCCATGACACCGGTGTAAGATTTAAAACGTTTACTAGTTTAGTTCTATTAAAAAGTTTCAAACCACTGGACGGATCGGGCTGAAATTTGGCATGAAGGTAGATGCTATAACGAAGGAATCCGCGAAGAAAGGATTTTTAGAAATTCAACCCCTAAAGAGGTGAAATAGGGTGTTGAAGTTTATATGGATTTCTTAGAAATTAAACGCGAGTGAAACCGCGGCGCACAGCTAGTTATGTATGTAGGAGGTGGGAAGATGGAGGGCAACGCATCTGTATAGCCTTTGTGCGGATGTCTATGGGCGTCAGTAGTCACGGAAATGGCTCTGACTGATCGTTTGTCCCCTTATACTACAAAAATATAATAAAATATCCGATTGCACGTTGGTCTATTGCAACAAAAATGTTAAGACGAATCGAACAATAAAACCAGTGTAAGAGTTGCGGGCGATTTGTCTCAAAGTGTCACACTGAGTGGTGGTGAAAAGGCTCGTTTAGAGGTTTATTGGTTTAGGTTTATAAAGGCGAGGCTGCACGATTGACCTGTCCACGGAGATTGTGAAACGTACTCACGTGAGGCTGGGCACACACTTGTTACAGTTTTACTTCAATTTAAACTCTAAAAATGAGTAAGAGGAAATTGTTGCTGCATTAAATCCTTATATGAATACACATACAGGAAATATTGCGAAAGCTGCTATGGTGGTGAAATCTAGATATTGGGTTTCTCAGTCTTTTTTTTTGTAGTATAAGGGGGCAAACGAGCAGTCCTCATTTTCATGACTACCGACGCCCATAGACATCCGCACAGAGGCTATACGTATGCGTTGCCCTCCATCCTTCTTCCTCCTATATGGGCCACTGGCTACTTATACACCACACACGCTTCAGCACAACTTTCACTTTAAGCCCGTGTCGTGTAAGCGTGAGGCTCTCCCCGATCGTGCCGGTCCAATTCGGCTGCAGGCAAGTATGCAGCATGGCACTACCTCTTACAATGCCTATTTTTCTTTTATTCTAAAAGAATATCGCAGATTATTACCTACATTTATCTGCAAATAGGTCTCTATTTTGCTGATGGCTGAAATTGACAAAGTTCCTTGTATTGCAGTAGCGTGAAGTGACGTGGACATAATATCTAAGCCGCAGAGATGCCATTCCGCTATTGTGCCTACCTGACTTTTTACATTGTAGCAATGAATGAAAAAACAATTGTATGTTCAAGTGCAACAATAAGACTCGCAAAAGTTATTACAAAATCGTAACAGTCAAAAAAATACTATCATTATCGATTTTAATGCAGTTTCCTTTCTAATTACCTATGATGGGATCTGCAAAAAATATATTAGTGCATTCAAAAACCTTGAAATTAAAAAATACCTTCAATTATATTTATTACCTACCAGCTGGTGCCTGCGACTTCGTTCGCGTAGCGTAGTAATATTATAATCACAGTGATTTGTTATTGTTTTCTTGTAGTGTGCCGAAAATTAGATTTCCCGTAGGAATGAGCGATTTTACCGCGGTAAAGAGTGTATTTGATGTTGACCAGGCTTAGTATCTATACACCGCAAAAAGTTTAATTCGAATTCGTCTAGTAGTTTCGGAGATTAGCCCGGACAAACAGACAAACAGACAGACAAAAAAAATAAAAAACATTGAAAAGAGTTCTTACACTATTTTAACATAGCCCCTAATTAGTTTTTCGTAAATATATTCATTGTACAGTCACATGAATTTTACTATTTTATTATATCTATAGATTAGACCTTGTGTTATATGACTCATGTATTGTTAGATTTCTCGTTACGGACCTCAATAGTAGTTTAGATGCCTTTGATAAGGCACCTAATGATACCCACCTAATAATGAATAAAATAAATGAACTAGCAGAAGAATTTCTTTAAGTACCTGTGTCCTCCACCTATATTACACTCTCTTGGCATAAATCAAAAACCACTTGCGACTGTAGTCTGGTCAATTTAGACATTTGAAATAACAAAAATTCCCGGAAAGCCAAATTTTGGTGGAGACCTATAGTTTGCCATTACAAATCAAGTTTTAAAAGTCCCCATCGATCCTATATGTGCTTAAAAAGTTATTCGAGGTCAAAGGTCAAAATTTGAGGTTTTTTGGATTTTGCTTGAAAATTGTAAGTTTTATCAAAAAAAACTTTAAACCAAAGTTGTAGATCTTAAAATTATCTACAAAAATAGTATCAATGATTTTTTTCCTAACAGTTACCATTCCTGAGATATCGTAATTCTAAGAGTCATATAATAGTCATATAATAGTCATATAATAGTCATATGTTTCACATAGCGGATGTGGGTCCTTGTAACACTACGGACAATAGAATAGCCCGATGTTTTTCAAGCCGTGCATAGAGGAAATTCAGTTAGGGACTGGCTACCATTTGAATAAATGTTTTTAGGATAGTATAATATCTATAAAAGAGACACAAATAAGTATTTATACTTGTATTAAGTGCCTAATCTAATATATAAAATTCTCGTGTCATAGTTTTCGTTGTCATACTCCTCCGAAACGGCTTGACCGATTCTAAAGAAATTTTGTGAGCATATTGAGTAGGTCTGAGAATCGGCCAATATCTATTTTTCATCCCGATGTTCCCACGGGATCGAAAGTTACGCCGGTGAAACCGCGGGGCGCAGCAAGTATGTATATACGTGGCTTATATGTGCATATCATGTATAACATGAATCTTAGAATCGCGATATCTCAGGAATGGTAACTGTTAGGAAAAAATCATTGATACCATGTTTGTAGATAATTTTAAGATCTACAACTTTGGTTTAAAGTTTTTTTTGATAAAACTTACCGTTTTCAAGCAAAAACCAAAAAAACCTCAATTTTTGACATTTGACCTCGAATAACTTTTTAAGCACACATAGGATCGATGGGGACTTTTAAAACTTGATTTGTAATGGCAAACTATAGGTCTCCACCAAAATTTGGCTTTCCGGGAATTATTGTTATTTTAGCACTTTTTTATGTCTAAATTGACCGGACTACTGCGGAGAATCAGCTTAAACAATGTCTCATCTGTTGGGCTGTATGCCTTGTTAGAAGTCTACATCTTCAACAGGGCTACTAATGATCTAGATCGGTTCTATTTAGTGCCATGACATGAAAACAAGAAGACTAAAGAAATTGTTCTACCACGTATAAGGTGGAACAGAAAGGTTATTGTATAAGGTTAATGCTACAGGACAAATCCAGGACATATGGCAACTATTTGTGCACGAACCTCACCCCTATCCGATGAGAGTGTGGCGCATAATTTGTGAACTAGCTTCATAAGACAAAAATATCTTAATGTAATAGACTACTACAAGTTACCCACAATATAGGCTAAGCAAAAATTAATAAATCTAGTGGTACAGTTTTCCAATTTTCTCGATCCAGCCTTCATCTAGTATACATATAAAAATTAAGTGACACAATTATTCAACTTATTACTTGTATATATGTCTGTGTAATTTGTTACGTATATTTGTACCTATATAATTTTTTTTTTATTTTACTAACGCAATATATTTTATTTCGCTGCATTTATGTAATGTATTACAATCTAACAATGGCTCTAATAAAACACACAAGTAATCTTCTAATTACGTGGTTACACAACAGTACATAATATTACAATTATTTCATTTTATAAAAAAAAACTTTGTTAGTTTTTACAATGAATGCCTACGATCATTTTTTGCAATATTATCTCCATTACAACACAACTCTGTGAGAGGTAGTGCCACACTGCATGCTTGCATGCAGTCGAATTGGGCCGGCACGATGGTTGAGGTACCTCTCGCTTACACGAGACCGGCGGCGTAAAGTGACAGCTGTGCTGACGCGTTTCGCGCTGTACAAGTATCCGGTGATCCATGGAGATGGGAGGAAAAAGGAGGGCAGCGCATCTGAATAGCCGCTATGCGGATGTCTATGGTCGTCGGTAGTCATGAAAATTGATCCGACTGCTAGTTTGCCACTATAAAATTAAAAAAAAAACCTTTTATATTGTGTTGTGTTTATGACCAAGTTACGAGTACTTGTGAGTTTTGGTTCATTTAACAGTTCTATAGTTTATAAGTAATAATCGTAAAATAATATAACTAAGCCGTAAACGACTGATATCACTTTAGAAATAAAAGTTAGTTATTAGTGTATTAAAAGAAAGTTTTCGGGTCCAGACTGACATAATTATTTAGAAATTAAACAATACCAATAACTAACCTTCTGATATGTGACTGAAAATAGCTACCAATAGAAAGGTATATAAGTCAACAAATAAATAATGTGAGTGTGTACTCAGCCTTACCTTACCGGCCCTTAGACAAAACTCACATATGCTTACACAACTCCACCCGGACTTGCCTCGAATTTAATGTTAATAGAGCACGATTTTCAACATTATATTCATGGGTTATACGGATTCCGGCTAGGTGTTGTAAGATAGCTCTGACTTGGCTACTCCCCTTTAGCTACATGGATAAAAAGTTTCTTTTTTTACGAACCTCACAAAAAAAACTAAATAATCTAAAAAAAGAATGACTAAAAGTATGAATTCTATAAATCATTTTATCTAATTGATTATTGTAATTCCAAGTAGTTATTGCATGACAGATTGCTTAGCTTCCTTTGCTTGATGACCTATACCGAGACAATTAAAAAAAATGTATGATGCATGAAAAAAGAGTCAAAAATTTTTCAAGATTATACTGCACCTATGCTAAAATTTCACAAAATCTGTTCAGGAGTTTTTGCGTAGTAGATTTAGAATAATATATACATTCTTCCGTATTTATTAAAATAGTAAGACAATCTGCTGCCCCCTATTCATCTCTTGATGAGCTCAAATTAAGAAATCTGCTTTCTGTACTCACTTACGATTTTCATTACTTGCAAATTCTCTATATTCTATATTCAGCGTCATCACTTAATTAAGTACATAAATCTGGATAAGCACAACAAAATATCTCCCCATATTTATACCGCTTGTCACTTCGTACTCAAAAACAAATAATGTTAAGACAATCTCTATTTTAATTGCATGTAAATTTATGTTTGTAATAGCAAAATTGTTTTGTAAGAAATAAAATAAACTAAGAACCAACCAATCTTTACAATGAAGTCGGTTGGTTCTTAATTTCTTTTGTGTTGTTAGTTTCTTTTTATAGTAGGTTTAAGGGGAAAACGAGCAATCGGAGCAATTTTCATGACTACTGACACCCAAAGAATCTGTCTGTCATCTGTATAACCTCTAGGCTCATGCCTAGAGGTTATACAGATGCGTTGCCGTTTTTTCTCCTCTTCTCTCCATAGGCCACCGGCTACTTACAAACCGCACGAAATGCCACAGCACTGCTGTCACTTTACGCCGCTCATGTTGGCCCAATTCGACTACATGTCTGCATGCAGCGGTACTATCTCTTACCAAAATTAAGACAGTCATGAACGAAAATATTAATTTTCGTTCCACCGATCATCAAATCACAGTGAAAAACGTTCTATTCGAAAATGTCTATATACTTTTTGTCTCATTTATATTCCGGAAATTAACAATCAATCAGGGCAAGTCGATGGATCTGAAAATTGGCGCGCTACGGATATTCCATTGAAGGGCTTACAGATATTTTACGGACAATCGCACACAATTAACTACGTAGTGGCGTAGCTCTAAATCATTTTACTGGGAGAATATTCAGTACGTACACGTATTGTAATAAAACTATTTTAGCGGATTTTAGCGCTGTTTATTTCAGTATTTTAAAATTCCGACGCGACGTTCCGAATGCTTTACTGCAACTATGGCCGGGGTATGCCAAATGCCAATGCGGCGTAACTCCTATCCTTAAAAAAACCGGTTTTTTGGAGGAGTAAAACGAGCAGTCGGAGCCATTTTCATGACCACTGACGCCCATAGACATCCGCATAGAGGCTATACAGATACCTCCTTTCTCCTCCCACATCCATGGGCCGCCGGCTACTTAGACACCGCACGAAACGCGACAGCAGAGTTGTCACTTGACGCCGGTCTCGTGTAAGCGAGAGGTACCTCCCCGGTCGTGCCGGCCCAATTCGACTGCATGCAAGCACGCATTGTGGCACTACCTCTTTCTAAGCGGTGTCCTGAGATAACAGATATTCTTATGTCAAGTTCATAAATTACATCATTACATACTTGTTTGTTAGGATGCACTCATCGTTGTTATTAGGCTTTATCTATGAACGTCAATATGGCCGATCTGCTACTCTTATCCAACCCGGACTAGCACGCTGGCTGGTGGCAGCTGTGCTGACACGTTTCTTCCGGTGTGTGTGTTTTCCGTGGCCTATTAATAGGGAAGGAGAAAGGAGGGCGTTCAGGTGCTCTGGCTTTTTGCCTCCATATGCTATACTGGTGTGTGCTTTAGACCACACAACTGAAGTAAAACTTAATTACTAATTTGTTACACAAATTCATTACCGTGTAGTTACAATGACATAACATGTCATATACTATTTATTTTTTAGATACAAAAAAGTTTCACTTAGATCTAGATTGAATTTTAAATTTGAATGACAACTTCCATTGGTCTCGTCCGATATGTGATTTTTGTAACGATCTTGCCAGCTTAATCTCCCAGTCAACGGCGCGTATGGAAGTTCTACTTCAAATACCTGATCGCTGCTCATATTTTTTATTTCAGCAACCTTTGTGTATATTAATAATGTGTAATATGTTTTTTGTATACCACAATATAACATGACAAATGTGTTGTACAAAACATTATTTTATTTACAAAACTATTTGTACCGCATTTTTACAAATAAAAACTGCCTAGCCACTTCCAGCTATCTCTAACTCACAAATTTTATACTATTTATTTTACGGAAGTACACTATAAATCATACATGTCTAAACGCCATTTAAGATAGTATAATTGTATGGTAATAGTATTCTGTGTAAAAAATAACGTAACTTTGGTATATTTCTTTGTATCTGTCTTTGTTTATCTATTAAAATGTTATTTGAGGAGTTTTAGTAGTACCCTACCAAATACGTGATGGACAATCATGGTATTAGTGTATACTAATTAACCTGTAGACCAATTAACTATGATAATGTCATCCTAGCCAAATTTCGTCTTCAACGAAACATATTATAGTGTTCAAGTGTGGACAGATACAAAATGAAGTCGCTTTGCTCATATTTCCCTATACCAATAGCCAGTAGAAAGTATAATGGGTTAGTCCTACATGATTGGAGATAAATCAAGTACAGTTTGTCTCAGTGGGTCGAGGGTATAATACCATCCACTCTTCGACTTCGGACTGCTTAAAAAAATGAAAAATCTAAAAAGAACAGTATATGGTCTTATCCAGGAGGCAAACCCGGGACCTAAAATCAGCCATTGATCATGCTTTTAACTAGACCTCGAAGGATTCACTGTAATAATCGATCAAACTTTTTGCCGTCTTTTACGACATACAGGTAATAGCAACATATAAATTTGACGAGACAAAACGTCCTTGTCTATCTTATTTTGCTATCTCAAATATTATCAAGCCTTCTTAGAGTGCAATCAACCCAATCACATATGATTTATATGTCGCAATGGATATTTCGAGAATTTTTTAACTTTCAAAAATTCCTTAACCTTACTTTTACCAACGATTACATTTTTGCACTTTAAGTTCATTAATTCGGATTAGTGAGGGCGTAGATGAAGGTTAATAATAATAATGTCGTCCTAGCCGAATTTCGGCTACGTCGGGCCATCTCTATATGTACGAGCCGTCTGCGCAGGACATATTATAGAGCCCAAGTATTAGTACAAACACAAATGCACTTACACGTGTGTGAAATCACACACACAGTGGGAAGACATTCGCAATACTGATTGGATGGAAGTTTCAGGAGACCGGTCGTTTTGGTGATCATTGAAAGAGACCATGTTCAGTGGGCCGATGAAGCAGCTTTACTAGCCGCTTAAATCATCATCATCATCTTTGTAAGAGGTAGTGCCACACTGCATGCTTGCATGCAGTCGAATTGGGTCGGCACGACCGGGGAGGTACCTCTCGCTTACATGAGACTGGCGTAGTGACAGCTGTGCTATCGCGTTTCGTGCGGTGTGTAAGTAGCCGGGGGCCCATGGAGGTGGGAGGAGAAAGGAGGGCAGCGCATCTGTATAGCCTCTATGCGGGTGTTTGTGGGCGACGGTAGCCATGAAAATGGCTCCGGCTGCTCGTTTTCCCCTATCCTATGTCCTATATCATAAAAAAAAAATATCAATAGTGCGATAATTATTATACATTTTGACGTTGATGGCGCTATTATCTCTACTATCTAATATTTTATTCTGATATAAGTTGTGTGAATTATGCGCAAGACCGACAGATAAAGCCTGCACTCTAAAGCAATCAAAAAATATTACATTAATAAATCCCACCATAGACAGTAGAAACTATAGTGAGACTCTATGGTTGTAGGCAGACTCCACAGTCTGTAGAAAGGGATTAGAAACAACTTAAGCGTGACTCAGCATTTTTTTTTAATAGTATAGGAGGCAAACGAGCAGTCGGTGCCATTTTCATGACTGCCGACGACCATAGACATCCGCATAGAGGCTATACATATGCACTGTCCTCCTTTCTCCTCCCACTATCATGGGTCAGCATAATTCACACACACATACACACTAATGCCAGACGTTGATTTAAAAAATTCTTTATCTTGAATCTACGAATAATTCATTCCATGGCCTTCGAATTGTTTACTATTCTTAATAAAAAAAATATAATTCGAACTAATACAGGACTAATTGCACTTAATGATTTAGTCTACAATGCCAATTGGATAAGAAGTTGAACGGGGGTGCGTGTATATAAGTAAAGGCTTACTGTGCAACCGTATCACTTGAAGTGGAATATACAGTAAAATGGCAGCTAAGGTACGGAGCGTGCAAGTTTATATTTACATTAAATTATACGGTTTTTCTAGTATATTGGCTAAGTGGTTGTGTATTACAAGAAATGGATACGGGTTCGAATCCCGATAATACATAAGTGTCATATGCAGCATACTATATGCTACAAAGTTACGTGTTTCTGTGTGTGTGTATTGCTAAAAGACTAATCTTGAGACTAAATATATCCTCGTTGTCAATAATAATTGGAATATTTTCTTTGTCGAATAACTAATGTCCCTTCGCCGAAAATTTAAGTTTTATTTATTATACAGATTATCGAATATAACTCGAAACTATTTTAATATCATATTAAGAACATTTATTACATATTTTAATCATCATTATCAACATTAAGACTCCATTATTAACTCAAAATTACAGTCGTATATTTAATAAGTACGTACTTAATTTTGAGGTCGAATTCTATGTAGTAATCCGTGCTCCATTTTTTTAATTAGCTTAGTTTAGCTTTAACAATTTTAAGAATAGTGCGTATATATGCGTCGCCGAATTAGGCAGCCGACCTCTCCAATTTGCACAATACAGATGGGACAGTAAATGTAATAATAAAGTATATTTACTTTTATTATAAAATATTATACCTAGATAAGGTAAATATTGAATTATTTCTTTTATGTAGCATATAAGATATTATTAAATATTCTTATCATGTTTAATGAAGTGTGATTAAAAGCGTCAGAATATTTTACTCGCAAAATTAATTTAAATAAATAAATTTTATGAATTATTTATTCTTAATAAAAGTCTTAATAAAAATTTAAATACAGATTTGTTAATTTTTGTGTTTCACCTCAGTCACAACAGGTCTTTATCCATTATATAAAGATTTATATTATCATTATTAATAAAATATGTGGTGTTTATATTAATAATATCTTAAACAGTCTTGTCACAAGTGATTTTAATCGCAGACAATTGAAGGTTTCGATTCCCCAATTCGGATCTAAAATAACTGTGAACCATTTTCTCGTCTAGAAAAATACAATTCAGCAGGTTTCGCCGTTATATATCGCAAGTTTTATTCTTTATTTCAGTCAACCCATCAGGAAAAAAAGTATAAGAAATTCGGCATGTGTTCGTTTTTGCTCATAAATGCACGCAATAGCCTAATCAGATAGCGTATAGCGATAGCTGATGTTTCTATCATTCGATCCGATATTTGTTTTGATTTATGTTTCTTTCTTTTTTTGCAGTTGGTAGTCCTTTTGTGCGCGATCGCCACAGCCCGTGCTGGCGGTCTTTATGGCGCGTCTTATGGCGCATCTTATGGCGCGTCTTATGGCGCACCAGTAGCTTACGCGTCAGCGCCTCTCTCATACGCCGCAGCCCCAGTCATCAAGAGCTATGCGCCAGCCGTCTCCTACGCAGCGCCCGCAGTGTCCTCCATCTCATCGTACTCAACACACACTGCCCACGCTGCTCCAGTGTCTTACGCTGCACCTGTAGCAACAATAGCTGCTGCTCCGGTCATCAAGAGCTACGCTGCGCCTGCCTATTCATACGCAGCAGCCCCTGTGGTTAAAAGCTACGCTGCACCCGCTATCTCCTATGCTGCTGCGCCCGTGGTTAAGAGTTACGCTGCTCCCGCTATCTCGTATGCCGCAGCACCCGTGATCAAGAGCTACGCTGCACCCGCCGTTTCATACGCAGCACCGTCTCTGTCCTACTCTGCTCCGCTGGCCTACTCTGCACACGCCGCACCTGTGGCTACTTACGCTGCTCACGCCCCTACTCTAGCTTACTCCGCAGCACCTGCCTACTCTCTTGGGTACGGCGGTCTCGGAGGTCACGGCTGGTAAAAAGTACAAAACTAGTGCTAAGATAAAATGATGTATATAATTATTTTTATGACGAAAATTAAATGATAAAAGTATAAGATAATTATTTATTTTATGTTCCTAAATAATAGCACGCATCAGTAATTTAGTTTTACTCGTATTTTATTATTAGATACTCTAGTCTATTAAATATTTTAAAGTAGTATTTTTCTCTAATTAGTGACTCAGCTTATATTAATACTTGTTTGAGACTTTCGTGTTCATTACGCATATTGTAATTACTTTACGGGTTTTAACACGGTAAAAATTAAAGGCCAAAATATATACCTTTGCCCAACTTCACGTCACGTCACAACGTCACGTCAACTTCACGTCACAACAGCTGTCTTCACTTCACATCAGTCGGCTCGGGACCACGGCTGGTGTAACCCAGTCGAAACGTCGGGCAAAGGCATATATTTTGGTCTTTAATTTTTACCGTGTTAAAACCCGTAAAGTAATTACAGCTTATATTAGTTACTTAGAACAAGGCAAGACTAGATTAGAAGCGTGCCGTAGCTGAAGCAGCGTAATTGCCGTAAAAAAGACACCAGAAGTTTAGTTAGATGGTCCATGTCATTCCTCCAAGAGATATATTTAAAGTAGTAGCTATACTGTATTTGCGTTCAGTACGAAGCGCGATACCGAGTAGTTATATTCACGTATTTGATATAGCTTTATGTCGTTATTTCAACAATTTGCGCGGTCTACCTTCCCCCACCCATATCCACTATGAAACTCGATTCTCACTTAGAATGCATTATAAACTCTGCTTCTCAAGTAATAGATCACGATCTAATCATTTTAG
>LUGF01043414.1:353099-365371 GCA_001625245.1 Calycopis cecrops
GAACCCCATAGAATTAATGTTTTCACTTGTTCTTGAAAATAACAGCATTTTAGTAAGAGGTAGTGCCACGCTGCATACTTGCATGCAGCCGAATTGGGCCGGCACGACCGGGGAGGTACCTCTCGCTTACACGAGACCGGCGTGAAGTGACAGCTGTGCTGTCGCGTTTCGTGCGGTGTGTAAGTAGCCGGTAGTCCACGGAGGTGAGAGGAGAAAGGGGGGCAGCGCATCTGTAGTCTATCTATGGGTATCTCTATGGGCGTCGGTAGTCATGAAAATGGTTACAACTGCTCGTTTGCCCTCCTATACCATAAAAAAAATATATATAATTATATCATTGTCCTTCTCAAGTATTGCTCAAAATAAATATTAATTAAAATTACGAAAAATATACATTTAAAACGTCCTTGACATAATTTTGATAACATATTTTAGTTCTTTATTTATTATTCATATTAGGTCCCATGAGGTGGAGACATAAAGAAATAGCTTGGGGGCAAATTTATTTCCCACTAAATGTTTTTGAAGTAAATCTTCTTTGCGCCCGCCCGATTAATACGATCAATAAGCTGGAGAGAGCGTTACAAAAATCACACATTGGGAGACGCCAATGGAAGTTGTCATACAAATTCAAAATTCAATTTCGATCGAAGTGAAACTTTTGCGTATTTATAAACAAATATCATATGACATGTTATGTCATTGTAACATAGGTAATGAATTTGTTTATTATATCAATAATTAAGTTTTACTTCAGTTATGTGTTGCACACACTCTTTTTTATTTGTTAATAAGGGTTTTCATCCTTCTACGATACTAAATTGTGGGAGAATGGTTTGGTCTCATTTGTGTATTGGCGCCATACCTATTGAAAACATCTATTAGGTCTGGACTAAAACAGAAGCACCGCAAGAAGTGCTACTTATATTTTTTTCGCCAATAAACTTTTTCGGGAATTTACCAATTTTCGAGTCCATCCCGCTGATTTAAACTTTTTCTGAGCTCAAAGGATGACCTTGTCGTATGGTTCTAGAGACGTGAAGGCGAATGACATTTTCTATTTGACACCACAACTTCTAAGTGGAACCACCAGATGTAGATGACGGTCTTACACCTAAATGACACCGAATTATTCTACAATTATGAATCTTGTGCTCTACTGTTGATACGCATATGCCCAAGATTTTTTTTCATAAGTATTTTTTTTTGTTACAACAGTGTCATGGTAGTGTGTTTTATGTTGATTTTTCACACAAGTTGATCAGCAACATGCAATCATAACATTTTATTATAGTACAATAACAATTTCCTTCTTCTTATGTACGTTCGTATGTACTATTGTTTTATCTTTTCTGTCCTTCTATCTTACTTACTTACTTTGAAGTAAGATATAACGGCAGAAAAAATAAAAGTCAGTCAAATTTTACATAACTATTAATTTACTTTCGATCACAACCAAAAATTCAAGACAAGTACAGGTTAGAAAAGAATGTTAACTAAAACCACAAATTTGTTGATATTTGTATGATAAAGGATAAAAATAATAAATATTGTAGGCATTTCTCTTCAAGATTATTTTTTCCAGAACCCCATTCAAGTGAGCAGCTAAAACGGATTCTCTATTTGCAGATGGCTAGGTGAATATATATTTATGATATCTTCTGCTCCCGTTTAGCAACAAACTCTACAAAACTTTTTTGTTATGTGATGATTTATCTTGAATTGATTTAATCTAAAAATACTCGTATGTATATTACAGTAGAAAAATATATGGGATTTCGTTTAAAACAAATAACAACAAGAATTATGACATCTTGTAATACAGATGTAGCAAAAGTCCCTTTTTTAAGCAGCGTTGTTTTCGTTTTTTCGTGTGGCTTGAGACTTTCTGCTGGAAAGGGCAGCACATGTACATTACAATTATTCTGATGTCTAAGGAAGTCGGTATTTATCATCCCCGGTTGCTCGTTAGCCCCTAATAAGGTTAATAACCTTATTAGGGGTGTATAAGGTACTATAAAAGTCTTATTAAGGGATTCATGCCTTAAATTTTTCACTAAATGCTCATACAAATTATAATTCATTCTTGAAACTCACCGTTGACATTGGAACAATTAGCTTGCGGCGGTGCGCCGGATTGTCGCTACGCCTATGATACAACTCGTAATCCGTGTATATAAGCTCGGGTACGTACAAACGAAATTATTCCAACAAGAACAACCGAACCATCATGTACTCCAAGGTAACAAATTAACAATTTCATAAATTATGGTCTTATATTTAATGATATTTAGCCATTTTTCGTTAACGTTGAAGGTAAGCCATCATTCAATTAAGGAGAAAACATCTTACCTGATTGTGGGCCATCAACATAAAGGAGTGTTTTTAATGTCGTTAATCAAGAACCTTATTATGAGTCAAGGGCTATTTTGCACTAATGGTGAATAGGTTCTAAACTACAATTTGAACGAATTAATGTTCCTGGACTTTGTAATTACGACTCAATGGTTTTTTGTTTCTATTCTTTTTCATTGTATAGCTAACTGCGATTATAATGATCATATAAAGTGGGAAATTTTCTTTGATTATCCCCAATGGTACTTTTTAGGTGGAATCTGAGAATTATTGTGCATACAAAGTGAAATCAATACATGTTTAATTTATATTACAGATCGTCATCTTCCTGTGCGCCGCGGGCATTGCCTCCGCCGGCAACCTCTTCGGCGCAGCGCCCCTCGCCTACAGCGCGCCGGTCTCCTCCGTGTCCTACTCCACACAGCTGGCTCACGCCGCACCTCTGAGTTACGCTGCTGCCCCCGTCGCCGCCTACTCCGCCGCCCCTATCGCTACCTACGCTCACGCCCCAGTTGTAGCCAAGGCAGTGGCCCCAGCTGTCTCCTACCAGTCCATCTCTCGCTCCTCCTACGGCACCTACGCCGCTGCTGCCCCCGTCCTCGCCAAGAGCTACGCTGTGCCAGCCGTCTCTGCCTACGCTAGCCCCGCTCTCTCATACGCTGCCAGCCCCGTGCTCACCAAGACCATCGCCTCACCAGCCATCTCCTACTCTTCAGTAGCCCACGCTGCCCCAATCTCCTACGCTGCCAGCCCCGTGTACGCCAAGACTATCGCCGCACCAGCAGTCTCCTACTCTTCAGTCGCTCACGCCGCCCCCATCTCGTACGCTGCCAGCCCGCTGTACGCCAGGACCCTCGCTGCCCCCGCTATCTCATACGGCGCCAGCCCCCTGTACGCTAAGACCCTGTCCGCGCCCGTCGCCACCTACGCCGCCCATGCCCCCGCTGTCGCCTACTCCGCCGCGCCAGCCGTCTCTCACGTCACGTACGCCGGACTTGGAGCTCAGTACGGATGGTAAATAATTGTAACAACATCGAGTCAATTTGTAAATAGATTATGCAAGTGATAATTATTTATTTTGTAAATCTAAAATAAAAATAATTTAAAAAAATCAAGGCATCTTTTTTAATTTTCCAATAATTTATATTTTTACACTAGAACCAATAGGTACTAAAACTGTGCCAAAAATAAATTTTATGAGAAATTCTACCAAATCTGTATGACTTTTGTTAACGGTGTGTTTAAACAAGAAAGAAAAAGAAAGATCAAACCATTTAGTATTTATTATGTGATGGTAGCTAGTACTCACCAATCGCCCTAGACATAGATTTTACTGTTCTAATTTTAAAGATAATGTCATAAGTATTTAAAAAAGAACTAAACCACGTTAAGTTAACCTTAGGTATAAGGTAAAAGGAGGAAAATTTAAGAGTTTTATAATAAGAAGTCAAATTATTCCGTATTAATCGCCTCGGGCGAATACCCAGTGCTGCCCTTGACACTTAACCACTAGGAACCCTTTTCACACGTATTAAATACAGCAATTTTATTTTGACTAACAAATAACAATGACCGGCATGCTGTCCCATTTCACGTGGTTTTGAGAGTTTTTCTAAACTTCGAGTACTAAGACGAGGGTGACTTGATAAGTGTGCAACATTGAAAAGTGTTAATTCTCTTCTCGCCTCGTCGTCTTTTAACTTCTTCAACTCAAAAAATATTTTTGTCTAACCCTTTAAAAATTAAACTCATCTCAGCTATGACCTTCATAGAGCTTCATAGAGTGAAAATGGTTGCCTACCAAGCTATTAATTGTTTGGAACTGACTGTCAGTCATACCTTAGTCTCGACCAATAATAGATCTTCGTGATCGTTTAATCAACCAAACAAATCAACAAATATATTAACCCTAAAATCTACAAGTAATGTATGTAACATATTGTATTTAATGATGCAGTGATTCAAAACATATTATGAGATACGTAATAAATGTCATGACCACCAGGCAAACACTTATCTACATAGTATGTACAAAGCTTTGATGCTACTATTACTATTACGAGGTATATAAGTACTATCATGTTCTTCTAAAAAAATCTAGGAAAGTCAAACTTAAACTCAATTAATTTGTTATTGATTGAATTATTTTTATATCAATTTAGCACACCAACAGTATAAATACATTTATACATTATTGAATATTAACATTTTCGTTTAAATTCAGATGTAATAATATTTGGAGTAGATGACGTAAATGTTTTGTACAATTTTATGCGATCTACAGATATTATCCTAAAGCATATATTTTGAATTAATTTTAAAAGAAGTTTAAAAAAAATGTTTATAAAGAAGTGTGAAAGTTTGTCCAATTACAATATATGAAAAAAGGCGCAAATAAGTTAATTATACTATTATTGATGGCAATGAACTTCCTATGAAAACGAGCATAATATCCACGTATTGTATGATTATATGTATAGATAATGAAATTCTGAAGATAACGGCTAAATTATTTATAGTTCTTTTCAAGTTTATTTCTACTTTCTTTCAAGTTAACTTTTAATTAGGCATTCTTAAAGGCCTGCTATTTTTTGTATTGTTGTGTGGCTGTAGCCGGTAATAATAGTCTTTTCATAATGTCATCATCATTAGCAGCTAGAAGACCTCAGGTTATCAGTCCACGGACTGGTAGGAAAAAACTGCGCTTTCCAGCGCGAAAGGCTTTCTTCCCCAGGAACTGAATTTAGTCTGCCCATTGGCAATTCAGCTAACTAGCTCTCAGAGCTACATACTATGTCATTCACTGCGATTCGCTTGCAGATCTCCAAATTTCAGACCATATATAGCAGAGAAACCCCGAATAAAGCTCTCACCTTAGCTCGCTGAGCCAATCTGAGCTTATGTAAGAAGCCAATATATGGCGACCAAGTCTCGGTTCCGTATAGCAGCACTGGTAACACACGTCTTGTCGAAGACCTTCAACTTTAGACACTGCGGTATTTTTAAAACCTTTTTTAAATTCCCGAAAGCTGCGAATCCAAATTGTATGCGGCGATCCATCTCTTTCTCAAAGTTGGATTTACAAATTCTTAAAATGAACTTACACACGACTTTTGCTTTTCCAAGTTCATTTTAAGACCTACCTACTGAGAAACTCGTGAAAACAGTTTCCAATGTAGGGGTAGGGAGTTTCGGTTCGATTAGGTACATCTCCTCGTATTACACCTTTCTGCAGCTGGATCAGTTTCGAGCTCTGATCCTATTAAAGTCGTACTGACATTGTGGCGTTTTCGTACCTCTCAACACTTCGATGTATCAATAGTTGACGAGGCGCCACTGCAACGACTGGAACATCTCCAATATTTCAATCGAGTTGAAGGCTCTCTTATAGTCTTCAAACACTAGACATAAGGGCTAAACCATTACGAAAACTGACTTGTTTGAGAGGCTGGAAATCGTGAGCACCCCTAACTCTTTTAAACAACTTGTAATCGTGGCTCAGAAGTGATTGGAGTCTATAGTTCTTCAGTGAGAATTTACCGTCTTTATTGAAGAAGAAAACCACAACTTTTTGGCTTGGCCTCCGAGTATGACGCAATTAAATTGCTTCTTGAGCATTTTGATTATAGCCATTCTGTCCGTTCTTAGAAGTTGCACGGTAATTCTGTCGTTGCCTTATTGTTCTTCAATTGTTTCAGGGCCACTCGAATCTCGTATGTAGACTGATGTTTGGGAGCTCTTCGGTGTAATGTCAGGTGAGTTTGGCTCTTGATCTTTGGTCAGAATAATCCATACACAAAGGTTACAAATTCAAAAATAAACCCAAAAAATAAGCAATATTCATAAGTTTACATCAATACTATGACAATTAGAATATCCTGTAATTATTATCATCAATCTATTTTGAATTGGATAATCCAGGCGAGAGATAATCAATTTAAGAATGGTATATGACTTTCCCTCAGGGATCTTATTGATGAAGCGGCTTTTTACGGAGGATCGCTTAAAAGCCCTCCGTCCGTGTTTCAGCAAACTTACTGCTATATCGAATACCAAAGACACGAGCCCTGACACTAAATAAAAAAAGGAAATAACTATTGTATAAGTAAATTAGTAGTAGCCATATAAATAGTAGGTACATCAACTAATTATTGTACTAAATTTATAAATAATATATACAATTAATATAACTAAATAATTGTACTGCGATGAAAGAGAGTTTTCATTGAGATCTCAGTAGCAGACATCAGCGTAATCTAGGATTGGTAGTAGAAATGATTGTGCGAGAGATATTTTAGTAGTAAAAGGAAGAAATTTATTTAGACGTCTTATAGAGGCTGCAGCACCAAAAATTTTCCTTCGCCATTCTTGTACCTGTACTTGCCACGAAAGAGATTGGTCAAGGTGAATGTCTAGATTTTTGACAGAATTACTGTAAGGTATTATTTTCGTCTTCATGTTGATAGCAGGGTTTAAGTTTATTATAAGTAACAGCAAAGCATTTTACTAGCATTTATAGTAGAATATATTGAGCAGTAAACAAAAATGGCTGATAGATCATTTGCACTAATTAATAAAAAGTCAATATCCTTGTTTTAAAATATAAAACAAGTCGCCGAACCTTACAAAGAGAACAATATCCTTCTGCTATACAATATACATAATAATTTATGCAATTATTGTCTGCGTGAAATTCGCCCATGACATTGAAATAATCCGCTCGAAGCGATGATCGAAACTGTAATACGTCCGAGCCTGGTACTGGTACCAGTTTTTAATGAAATGTATATAAGCACGGTTAAGTACCACCGAAATTATTCCAACCAGAACAACTGAACAACCATGTACTCCAAGGTAAAGTGTTGAAATACATTTCAGTGATAATCAGCCACAAATCATATTAATAATGCTAATTATAATTATTATAATAATAAAACTATTAGTGAAAAGGATGTTTGAACAGTAAATGTAATTATAAAATATGTTTCATTAACTTTTTCAAAACCCATTCTATTATTTGTACAAACAAATTTATATGATTACGATGACCTTGTTTCACTGAATGCTGAAGCAGCTTGTAACTGTAGTTGTGGCGCTCCCTGAGGAAGGAGTCTAGTAGTGGACATTTTCTGATGCACTGACGAAATGTATTTGAAATAAGTAAAGAATTATGATGATTATTTTCAAACAGAAACAAACTGAGATATGTTGTATTGTTCATTATCAACAAAGTTCAACATTGTACAATGAAAAAGTTTAGAACCACCTGAGCGAAATTAATGAGTTATGAAGTTGGATTATGTAAAGGTGCAACGTTAACGATTAACTTATCAGATTCGTTGCACATACCATGTGCAAATATATTGTGCTACTTTAACAGCTACTGTCACAGTTTCTATATTCTGAATGCGTCGTTTTATTGTAATGCCAACTTTGTGCCGATTAAGATATTATTGACTCATTATTTATTTAATTATTTATTTATTTATTATAATATGTTCATAAAATTTTATTAGGTTATTAAATAAATTTTAATGTTACAGGTCATCATCTTCCTGTGCGCCGCGGGCATCGCCTCCGCTGGCAACCTCTTCGGCGCAGCGCCCCTCGCCTACAGCGCGCCGGTCTCCTCCGTCTCCTACTCCACACAGCTGGCTCACGCCGCACCTCTGAGCTATGCTGCTGCCCCCGTCGCCGCCTACTCCGCCTCCCCCATCGCTACCTACGCTCACGCCCCAGTTGTAGCCAAGGCAGTAGCCCCAGCAGTCTCCTACCAGTCCATCTCTCGCTCCTCCTACGGCACATACGCCGCTGCTGCCCCCGTCCTCGCCAAGAGCTACGCTGTGCCAGCCGTCTCCGCCTACGCTAGCCCCGCTCTCTCATACGCTGCAGCTCCAGTGCTTTCCAAGACCTTCGCCTCACCAGCCATCTCCTACTCTTCAGTAGCCCACGCTGCCCCAATCTCCTATGCTGCCAGCCCCGTGTACGCTAAGACTATCGCCGCACCAGCAGTCTCGTACTCTTCAGTAGCTCACGCCGCCCCCATCTCGTACGCTGCCAGCCCTCTGTACGCCAAGACCCTCGCTGCCCCCGCTATCTCATACGGCGCCAGCCCCCTGTACGCTAAGACCCTGGCCGCGCCCGTCGCCACCTACGCCGCCCATGCCCCTGCTGTCGCCTACTCCGCCGCGCCAGCCGTCTCTCACGTCACATACGCCGGACTTGGAGCTCAGTACGGATGGTAAATAATTGTAACAACATCGAGTCAATTTGTAAATAGATAATGCAAGTGATAATTATTTATTTTGTAAATCTATAATAAAATAATTTAAAAAAATCTTTTTTAATTTTCCAACATTCTAAAATTAAAAAATAATAAAAAAAAAGAAAGATAAAGCCATATTATAAAGTGTGGTATTAGCTTGTTCTACTCGTGTTACATAAACATAATATTCTTGAAGTATAAGTAATGTGTGTGTGTGTGTGTGTATGTGTGTGTGTGTGTATGTGTGTGTGTATGTATGTGTGTGCGTGTGTGTGTGTTTGCCGATGTATCAAGCAGATATTCACGTAGTATCCCCTGCTTTTTAATTTAAAAAATAGTATTGGCCACCCGGCGTCATCGAATGCACCCGAAATGTGTGCTGGGGCACATAACTACTTAGCGTCTCTATTCCTTTAGGAAAGACGTCTAATGGATTATGAAATATGAATTACATTGGAGACTCGATTCAAAGCGAGCCTTTCAAGTAATTTACCTAGATTCGGCAATAGCGTTATTATACAACGGTATGATTTTGGATCGTCTGGTGGTTTAATGGTCACCTGGCCACCTTTGATTTTATTGACGAAAGCCTACAAGGCGATACCAGTACTGGCCAGCGTTCTGCCTGCCGACCTGGAGTTTCGAGCAGGGCGCTTGCAGGAGGAGTGCGCGGGGCTCAAGGGCAGGGAATGCAAGAATATGGAAAGCATAGCGCGACGATGTCATCTCCACTTGACAGATACGCTGGACTGCGTGTGCAGACGGAAGGGAGCAGTACTGCTTCTTTCCAGAAGTCACAACGCGGCTGGCACATCAATGGGTGAAACCTAAGTACGTTATTTCGCAGAAATTAACATGGCACGGATGCTTTAGAGGTCGCCTGCACAAAATGGCGTTGTGTTACCGCCTGCTAGATTTAAAATCATTCGCGAACCATATTTTGGATTCTGTGGACCACTGGTGGTCCACGGACCGCTGTTTGGGAACCATTGGTCTAAAGCAGGTCTGGCCAAAACATGGTGGCCCGCGGGTCGCATCCGGCCCGCGCACTAGTTTTTGTCTAGCACCGGAAGCATTGTATATATTATTATTAAAAACACAAATATTAACTATTGTATAACATAAATTGGAGCATAAAAATTTTTAGGTAAAATATTCAGCGATACTTATGCACATTATCAAGGCGGGGTCGGAGCCAAAAATTTCTCTTGGACAATCCTAAAATGTTGGTTTTAAAGTTCATTAATTGACATTCTTAGCATTAACTGTACTTAAAATTATAAAAAAACTGTATGGCCCGAGGTCAAATTTTCATTTGTAATGTGGTCCGACTAACAAAATATTTGCCCACCCCTGGTCAAGAGTGAGCAAATATTACCTGGAATGTGACTGTATAAGGCGGTTACATACCTTGTAGAGCGTGAACTTATGTCTAAGAGACATCTTACTTTCAGCATTTATTAAATAACTATCTGCGCCCCGCGGTTGTACCCGCGTAAATTTAGATCCCGTGGAAAATCATCCCATAGCATCCTACAGGAACATTTTTTCGGGATAAAAACTATCCTGTGTTAATCCTATGGTAGGAGTAACTATCCTATGGTAAGAGGTAGTGCCACACTGCATGCTTGCATGCAGTCGAATTGGGCCGGCACGACCGGGGAGGTACCTCTCGCTTACACGAGACTGGCGTAAAGTGACAGCTGTGCTGTCGCGTTTCGTGCGGTGTGTAAGTAGTCGGTGGCCCATGGAGGTGGGAGGAGAAAGGAAGGCAGCGCATCTGTATAGCCTCTATGCGGATATTTGCGGGCGTCCGTAGTCATGAAAATGGCTCCGGCTGCTCGTTTGCCCTCCTATATCATAAAAAAAAAAAAATCCAAGTTACTCTCTACGTGCGTGCAAATTTCATGTAAATCGGTTCAGCAGTTGTTGCGTGAAGAAGTAACAAACAAACAAACAAACACACAAACTTTCGCATTTATAATGCTTAAAAGATTAAGCTTGTGTAAAACGTCCCGCGCTTTGTTGACTTTGGTTATGTGTTCTTTAAAGGGACAGCAAGATAAAGAGTGACTTCGAGATATTTCACAGAGTTTACTCAGGGAATTTCTGTGCCGTAGAGGGTTACGGGAGGGATGCGTCTAGGTTTGCTATGCCTAGTGCCACCGACAGCTGCACCACAGAAGCATATACTTGGAATTACTGTTTTCAGAGTTGAATTCTATGCTCCATAAAGCGAACCAGTCACCTAGCGCAGTGACGGTCGCTAGAGATTAGCATGGGACACCTTGACTGATCTTAAGCTCGTGTATAGGGCGGTATCGTCTACGAACATCGGCAGCTCTGTTCTGGGATATATCCCAGACCTTCGCCTCACCAGCCATCCTCCTACTCCTCTCCACTACACGAGCGATATCTCGCTATAGCGAGATATCGCTCATACCATCAGCTATAAGCTTCGCGAAATGCAAATTGGTAGCCTATGAAGAGTTCTTTATCCTTCACTGTAGTAAGAATATATCCTTGATGCGGGAGGTAAGAACTCTTTCAGAGAGAATAGCCGACGAACTAATAAGTTAACACATAACACGTCTTCAGTGATGAAGATCCGATGAGTGTATGGAGCTCGTGTAATATTCACTAAACACACGCGTGTGCGACCTTCCGTTTATTTCTAAGGGCCAAGCCAATGATGTGCTCGCAACAAAACACCGGTCGTTTATAATGGACTGGCCAATCTTCAACTGACCAGTTCCTCATAAGCAACAAAAGGGAAACAAAAAGGGAAGGCTGATCCGACTAAGGATTTAAGCTTAATATGAATAGCAGCAAAGAGTTTCAGGCGCATTTGTAGCAGAAGATATTGAACAGTAAACAAAAAGGGCTGATGGATAATAATTAATTAATTAGTAATTAATAATATATTGGTACTATCCTTGTTTTCCAAATATAAAACAAGTACTCGACCCTTATAAAGACAACCTACAAAATATCCTTCTACTATACATAATAATAATGTATGCAATTATTATTGTTTGCATGAAATTCGCCCATGGCATTGAAATAATCCGCTCGAGGCGATGATCGAAACTGTAATACGTCCGAGCCTGGTACTGGTACCAGTTTTTAATGAAATGTATATAAGCACGGTTAAGTACCACCGAAATTATTCCAACCAGACCAACTGAACAACCATGTACTCCAAGGTAAAGTTGTAATACATTTCAGTGATAAAATCAGCCACAAATCATATTAATAATGCTAATTATAATTATTACAATACTATAATATTATAATTATTTGTGAAAAGGATGTATGTACAGTTAAAAGTAATTAATTTAATTATTTTACATTCCATTATCTTTATGAACAAATTTATATGACTACGATGACTTTGTTTCACTGAATGCAACCAACGTGACGGTAACAACGGTCTTTTGGTGCTCTCTGACAGAGGAGCCTATTAGTGAATGTTTTCTAAGGAGCTGATGAAATAAAAACGTTTTAATTATTATTATTATCCTAATTTTTAAAAAGGAAGAAACTGAGATAGGTTATATTGTTTTTATTTTCTAATATAAGCTTTACTTCAACATCGATAGATTTGACAATGAAAAATTGTAAAATCTCCTGAGTGAAATTTATGAATCCT
>LUGF01043414.1:370835-402641 GCA_001625245.1 Calycopis cecrops
CGTTAGTTTAGTTTATTTTTCGCTCACTTATTTTTTTACCGCTCAAGTTATTAATACAGTATCTCATCGGCAGTCGCTCAGTTATTTTTTATTCGCTCGTTTTATTATTCCCCATAATATTATCACTGAATTTGATTGTATCACCGAATAAAGTATACCGCGAAACCTACGCGTTTTAGGCATTTTTTATTAAAATTTACTTAATTTTGACACCATATCAAAACAATATATTGAAGTTTTATAAGAAAATATTATATTTAGTTACGGGATACCACTTATGCGAAGTTAAAAATAGTAATATTTATAAGCAAAGCATGTAAGAACAACTCTTTTTGAGGGTAGTCTTATAAGTAAAAATATTACTTTTTTAGAATCTATTGTCTCGATGCGCGACCTGAAAATAAAATGAATAAAGTGTTTACATATGGTCACCTATTAACAATACAGGAGATTTGAAAAGAGCAAAAAAAATTTTTTTGATATGTTTCACTCCACCCTAATCTGTATAGCCTCTATGCGGATGTTTGTGGGCGTCGGTAGTCATGAAAATCGCTCGGACTGCTCGTTTGCCCCCCTATACCATTAAAAAAAAAAAAGGAATAGACACTTATCATTTTTTTATAGACACTGAAACTGAATTCATTATTCCTCAGTTCATAAGCGGAAAAAATAGTTTGTGTTATGATTGACCAATTCACTTATTTTCAGTTTATAAATTTAGCAATAATAAGTTAAAATAGATATTTCTAAATAAAATTAAAAATGTGTATTATTCAATCTCGTTACTATTTTATCTCTTTTTTTTCTAAGAAAATTTGTGATAATTTCTAAATTATACATATTTTTATGTGTATATTATGCTGTTGTTTACATGTATAGGCTGTTTGGCTGTTACTACAACTAATCATACCTCAGGGGCCACGTAATACACGTAATACCAGGACTGTGGTAGTGGTACAACCTACAGTCATCCAACTGAGTGGTCTCCTTTTTGGGCACTTGGTGTATAATTACACTGTTATGCATTGTCCCTTACATGTAGAATCTTTATGTTATCTTTTATTTATTTTATTAATCTTATTCAGCGTGGTATGTACCATAGAATTAAGTCGTAGGCTAAGTTATTTTCTTTTTAAATGGCTTAACGTATAACAGTGTAATATGTGTATGTACCTAAATAAAGATTTTTCTATTTCTATTTCTATTTGCTAATTTTCCTGAGAAATTCTTCTTCAGCATATTGATGCTAATTTTAGCAATGTTAGATGACATAAAATAAAATTTGTCACACTATTTTATAATATTGTGTGTTGGCTTCTTAAAATATATCGGTATTAATATTGTGGTGGTGGTACTTCTCGCAAATATTTAAAATCCATGTTATCTAAGTGTGAGGTAGAACGTAGCAGCCGAATTAGGCTGGTAGGACAGGAGAGGTACGCTGTAACGTTTCGTGGTGTTTCTAATTTTCCTATCGCCCGTTGGAGGGAAGAGGGGAAAGAGGGCAACGCATAACACTTATGCGGTTGTCCATGGGCGTTGATCGTTTTCAAAAGGCTCCGATTTCTCGTGTATGCCCTTATATCGTAAAAATCTCGTCCTAAAGAAAAACTAAACAAACTACGAATTAGATGCAATCGTAACACATATTATCACGTTATTACTAAATAATGTTACAAAAGAAATACATATTTTATAATTTTTGAATAGTTTATTTACAATTTAGGTATATAAAATTTTAATCATTTAACAAAGTTATTACGTAATTAATCAACATTAATATAATGAGTTATTACGGGTCTTTGGTTCTCTACCAGCCGTGATCGAGAGAAAAGGCGGGAGAGGCAGAAAGTGAGATAGCTGGTGCAGCTGAATATGATAATGAAGGTGCAGCATACGCGGAGAGGGAAGGCAGTGATGAGTATGAAAGAGTACGAGCTACTGGCGCGGCATATGATGAAATAGCGGGTTGAAATAATGAGCTCGAGACAAGTGGTGCAGCAGCAGCATAACTACGTGTCAAGACAGGCGCGGCAGCAATGGAAGGTGCTAAGACAGGAGCAGCAATGCTCTTGGTAACAATAGGAGCTGCAGCGGCGTAGGTTACAGGCGACGCGGACGTTTGTGTTGACACTGATTGGTAAGAAATTGCCGGACCAGCAGAGTAACTCGCCACAGCGGGAGCAGCTATGGTCTTAGCGATAACAGGAGAGGCATATGAGGTCAAAGCGGGTGCTGCGGCATATGATGTGATAGGTGATGACACGTAGCTAGAGATTGCCGGGGCGGCAATAGTTTTTGAAATTACGGAAGACACAGGAGCTGCGTAAGATGCCACGGGTGCGGCAATGGAGGTCACAGGAGCTGCATATGAGGTCACAGGAGCTGCATATGAGGTCACAGGAGCTGCATATGAGGCCACTGGAGCTGCATATGAGGTCACAGGAGCTGCATATGAGGCCACAGGAGCTGCATATGAGGCCACAGGAGCTGCTGCGTAGGACGCCACAGGTGAAGCGTATGTGGCTATGGGGGCGGCGTGAGCTGTAGTCTGTGTTGAGTATGATATTGAAGAAGCTGGTGCGCCTACAGCGATGGCACCTCCGAGAAGATTGCCAGCAGAGGCAATGCCTGCCACGCAGCAGAAAATCAGAACCTGAAATATTAATAATATATTTAAATTAGTAATAATTATATGATTATATCTAAGCCCGCGGAATTATTTTTATTTTCAGGATAAATATTTATATGCTATTCCAGATTTATTCTGAAATACCTACTCCAAATATAAAAATAATTTAATAGCATTATTTATGGTTACAGATTCGATACCACCTTTTTGAGAAATGGTATCATGAATTTTTAATTCATGAATCATGATACCATAAGTCTTAACTAAGCAAAATGTATATATTATACCTAAGTTAGTTAATGACACAATTATACATACTAACATTAAATATTTATAAGGATATATTAAGGAATGACTATATATATAATAATAATAATAGGTTAACACTTCAAAATATGAACTTAATGATGATAAAACCTAGTTTATAACTATTTACAATAAAAACAAATAATAATAACACTTTTACTATAATAATATAATAAATAATACTAACTGCTTTCACGGCTTAAAGCGCATTAGTCAAGTCATTAGTTTAGTTTTTCAGTTAATTTGAATTATTTTTACGACCGATTCTTATACCTAGCAAATATATAAAGAAAATTTCAAAAATCGGTCATCCCGTTTCAAAGAAGTTAGCCTGAAATACCGTGACACGAGAATTTTGTTTAAAAAATCTTAGAATTTAATATAGAATTTTATTTTAATAAATTATTATATAGTTCATTTTAATTTTCTATCGCACCTTTGAGTACATGTTGGGGCGGTTCTATCTTTCACAGTATGACTTCTAAGTTCACATATTCACTTTTTATACCATTCAGTCGGAAACTAGTATGCAATTATTGCCGATAATAAATGCACTAGGGATTAAAGATTTGATAAACCAACATGTGAGCTAACGTGTTGTAATAAGAGTGAGTTCTGGTTGAAACGAACACTATGTTCTAAAGCTCAAATTGTAACAATGTCAGGGCAAATCCAATCCGCCTTTAGCATATGTTCCACATTATCAAATCGCCTTTACGGTTACTTAAGTTAATATAAATAGCATGTGTGTTAAATATCGGACACTTTAAACGATATTATAATGAAACTGACACAATTTTCCACGATTTGCCCGACCAACCAAGAAGTAAGTCAAAATTCTAATATTAAACATTTATTTATATTTAAACGATGACGTCTTGAGACGCCAAGGTATAATTCGACCACGAAAATAAGTTACATCGGTTTTCGTCGGTGGCTCAGAAGAGCGCAACATAGGCCGATCAAATTCGATTTATAACACCAATTCAATAAAAACCTTATTCTTCATCTCAAAGGGCTTAAAAAATATAACAAGACGAGAGCTTATGCTATCTCGTTCACGATATCTGTGCTGCATGACTTTTGACATGTGTATGAATGACAGCCTATGTCAGCTGACGTTCGGCTAAGCAACTGACGAATGCTAATATAGCCATTTCTCGTTTGACCAATGGCGAATGAAGAATTTCCCGTGCTAAAATATTGCCTGGTGATTGGCTGAAATATTTTCGCGCCTTTCAACATAATGTATTCAGCGCAGGTACATCGGTGTAACTTATTTCAATGGTACTATTATACCCTTCTTTATATATGAATACGACTAGCCTCCCTTGTGATCAACAATTCACCTCATCTACTCATAGAACTAAACAAAACCATGTAGACAGTTAATTGAAATTGTAGTCATAGCGACCCTACTGTAGACGGAAAGTAAAACCAGAAATTCCCAAATCCCATGTGCTAATTGGAACAAGTATTTGAATTTGACCAAACAAAAAATTTGCTTATAAGATGAAGAAATGAAATTAATGAAAATGTAAATGAATTTTTATTCAAAACAGAAATAGGATAATTACTCTCTGAATGTTTACTTATGCCTTAACTTTACACGAATATTAGGTACTCATTACATTAAATCAAATTTAAAGAAGCCATGCTTGATGTAAAGCTTCTAAAATGGCGGGCTTATAAAATAATTAAACAAACCGCGGTAAAAATCACATAGGGCCTTTCTAACTCTTGCGGTCGAGGCAATGTGCGTGGATAACTGAATTCTTATATCACTTCTGAAATAGTTGCATCATGCACCGCTCGCTAACTTAAATATTTATATGGCGAAATATGTCTTTTGATCGTTCGAGTCTGAAACATAAACAAGAGTAAATTTTAGTTTATATGTATGTATGTTATATATCCTATTTACTTTTTTTGTGTATAATATTATTTATAGGAGGCAAACCAGCAGTCGAAGCCCTTTTCATGACTACCGAGTCGCAAAAAAATACAAAAAAAATCGACCGTATGTACATGCCTTGAGGAAACACGGAAACTATAATGTCCTATACAATTGACGTATTGTAAAACTATTTGCGGTCACCCACCCAGATGTGATCGCAGCTAGCGTTGCTTGACCAAGCAATGAATTAATTAAGCTTCAGACGTATAATATCTTATTCATTTTATTTTATTATGAAAACTGTAATAATAATGCCATGAACACAATCTTGTATGCCATGAACACTTGTAGAATTTCAAACCGGTTTTATATCACATTACTATTTTATATTAATTATTTTATTCATTTTACGGCTTAATTATACGAGGTATATCTCGTTACTAACCCGGTTGAGAGCAATATAATAAGATACAGTTATAAACTGTTTATGCTCATTAATATAGTAAATTAATTATGTATAAATATATATATTCATATAAGTATATATTTCTTGTGTGTGTGTGTCACTGAACTCCTCCTAAACTACTGGACCGATTTTGACGAAATTTTTTTGTGTGTGTTGAAGAGGATTCGAAAATGGTTTAGATACACAGTCCAGTCGCTCCAGTCGGTATCTGGAATATACAGTAATCTAGGGTTTATCCTACATATTTACCCCGTATTGTAAACCCGTTATAAAAGTAACGTACAAAAGTACGTTACTTTTATAACGGGTTTACAATTCGGTCACATTGATACACGTTACCATGACAACATATTTTCCAATAATGACAAGACAACGTCGGTCGGGCAGCTAGTTTAATTATAATTATATTATTCTTCTGGTATACAAAGTCAGACAAACTGTGCATTCATTGACCTTGCCTAATCTACAGCTGTAGATGCAGAAAATAAAAAATTTAAGTGAATTGATTGAGTCACCGCCGAAACCTTTTTTTCAGACTTGAATTTGTTCAGTGGAAGGAAAGACGCACGCAGATGGAAAAGATGTATCCCGATATGAGAGATTTTGTAATAGCCAAAACTAATAATAATAATATCCTCCAAGCCGATTTCGGCGGCCGTCTCTATAGAGACGAGCCAGATGCGCAGGATATATTATAGTGCACAAATGTGCGCGCAGACACAAGTGCACTCTCTATTCCCTCACTCTCATATTCCGATGGGATGGCAATCCAACACGACCGGTGAGAAATCAGGCGCAGGACCGACGACTTAACGTGCTCTCCGAGGCACGGGGGTGTATCACCGCCAACTTCCAGATTCCGGACTACTATTAGAAATTGAAAAATCCCAATAACAATTTTTTGGTCCGACCCGGGATTCGAACCCAGGACCTCATGTCTGTGGTTGAACACGCTTACCACTAGACCACGAGGCAGTCGAGCTAAAACCATTATTATCATGGTCAGATGTACCAAGAAACCCCCGTTCCCTCGACACTGCCGTCAAGGGCAGTGCATGCGGTAACTAAAATAACACTTGCGCTTAGCTTGGGAGAGGGTCATGATCTGGGTCTGCAGAACCCTATCCGTGATAGGGGTTCTATGCCTGGGTTAGGTTCAGCCGTGCCTAGACGTTGCTCCTGGTGGTAGCGCCCAGAGCCATTGCAGCTGCGGAACGTGGTAGCACGCCACCACTGAGGTTTTTTTTTGTCCCCCTTTGCTCTTGCTCATTTTTTTTTCACAGTGCTAGTGTTTTTATTTGAAGAAAAACGTAGCATCGTGTGCTCACCACTGAGGTTAAGTAGACGCAGTTATCCAAGGCTGGATGACGAGACGAAAAAATTGCTGATCGTTGGGCGCGCCGTTCCCTTTGTAGGATTATAACACTTGCTGTACTTGTGGAAGCTTACGATACCATAGCATCTATAGAAACTGTATATATATCATTAAAGGTCTGCAACGCATCTGTTACACCTCTGGTGTTACGGATGTCTGTGGCCGTTGGTGATCACTTTACATCAGGTGACCAACTGCTCGTTTGCCTCCTATGCTATAAAAATATGAAAAATATAACAACCGGACGTTTAAAAGTTCTGCCATTGTTCACCTAAGCTCTCCCACAAACTGCAAGAAAAATAAAAAGTCACTTCATGCCAATCTTGTGAGAGCGAGAGCTTACCGTCGTGCTGGCCCATTCCAGGTGCAAGGAAGCAATGAGATTGTCTTTGTTTTATACAGTGTAAAGGGAAAAGGAGCAGTTGAAAACTATTGATAACTACCGGCGCTTGAAAACATCACCCATAGTGGTCACACAGATGCTTTCTTCCGCTTGTCTCCTCCATGGGCCACGGGAAACACACATACCACGGGAAATGCGACAGCACAGCTGTCACTTTACGCCGGTATCGTTTGAGAGAGATGTGCCTACCCCGGTCAGCCGAATTCCGATGGTGCTGCCTCATACACAAAAACAATGTAAAATATTGGTGGAAGTTTGTAATTGCAATTACAGCGACATCAAAAAAGCAACAACTATGATGAAAGACGTTTAGATATATGATATGAAGTCCAAATTTGGACAAGAATATTGTAAGGACCAATTTATATAAATTAATACGCGCCTAAAGCGGTCTCATATGCATTATGTATAATATACAGTATCGGTCGATTAAATCTGTGTCGCAACTTTGTCTATACAGAAAAGTGGGTCGTGCCTATGTATAAAGGTTTCTTGTTCAATGATATATGTGATACCTATTTGTAATGAGCGAACGGTCGCAGAAAGTTCAAGCTCAAGTTAATTATGAATATAGTGTAGGGCTGGCTTGTACTCGAGGCGATTACAAAAGAAACAGCGAAATTCGACTTTTGAATATTGCGACAGAATTCCATACATTCGGTATTTTCGAACAGATACGACCTGGGGTTCTTCAACAGAGCCTGTTCTGATTTGAAAGGCCGGCTGCATGCAAGAAAAACCTCAGGTTTGGCGGATATCTATGGGTGGAAGTAGTCATCCACCATCCATCCGCCTTTTTCTACAAAAAAATATGAATACACGCGTTATATTTTTTTTTTGTTTTGCGGGAAAATACAATTTAATCAGTGCAACAAGTCCTGCGTTGAATCTGGTGTTTCTGTGGGGATTGGTGATAAATAATACCTACAAAATTCTGCGGGTGCCATAATAGCTTATACCCCGGATATGCCCGGGGCATCTACACATGTATAGATGAAAAGTATCCCAGGATTTTGTCGCTAAAATGTAGAGCTCGGCTCTTACAAAGTTAGCCACTGATCGTCGTAGAGATTTTAAATTTACCACTCTGTCCCGGGGGATACAGGCGTCGAGCACGATAGTATAAAATAGTCGTTTTTGTAGCTTCATTTCGACGTATCTCCAAATTTTAGTCGTCAGTAAAAGCTTCCGTATTGCGAACGCTTAAGAAGATCGTAACTTACTTTATATGTTAGAATTATATTCTTAAATTTAATTATCTTTTTTTATAATATAAGAGGGCCAACGACCAGTCACAGGATAGTTTCATTACTGTTGATGCCCATAGACATCCGCATAGAGGTTATATAATTATATACCTTAAACTATATTTAAAAACTTTTTAAGCCGATTCTTCGACGGGATCTCAACTTACGCGGGAGTAAATGCGTGGAGTAGTCATATTATTGTCTAGACTTGTTCGGAGGTAGTGTCATTGCTCAAATGCAGACAGATCGGGCCAGACCATCCCGGTCTCGCTGCCACTGTAGTGCCTTGAAGAGAGAGCTATTATGTTACCTTTCGTCGCGGCGTGAGAGTTTCTGGATATTGAAGGGGAAGGCGGAAGGAGGACAATATCTGTACATTTAATAAAACAGTAAAAACCGTGTACCTATACATTGAATATATTTATGAAAAACTAATTGGGGGCGATCTTAAAATAGTATTAGAACTGTTGTGTTTCGCGTTAATCCCCGTATGCATAAATTCAATAATCATTCAACGCGAAAGTTTAAAAGTATTAGTTATAGAACACTTTTCACAATTTTTTTTGTCTGTCTATTTATCTGGGGTAATCTCCGAAACTACTAGATGGATTCGAATGAAACTCTTTGTGGTGTATAGATACTAAGCCTAGTCAACAGAAAGAACACTTTTCACTGCAGGAAAATCATTTCTGCGGGAAATTCAGTAATTTTAGTTTTCACTTTGATTATAGAACTACGCTACGCGAACGAAGTCGC
Source organism: Calycopis cecrops (assembly GCA_001625245.1). Lineage (NCBI taxonomy): Eukaryota > Metazoa > Arthropoda > Insecta > Lepidoptera > Lycaenidae > Calycopis > Calycopis cecrops. The sequence goes on from LUGF01043414.1 coordinate 379,918, forward strand.
GGGCACCCGCTAGTGTCTGAATAAATCTTGTATAATATATGTTGCTGCCTGTACTTACCATTAGGTTTTGNTAAATAAAATTTATATCACTGGAAAAATCATTACCAACATAATATGTATGTAGTTCGTTTCATACTAAATGTATGCAAGCACCCGCATTTATAAGTTTGTCAACTTGTCGCAGGGAATTGTAATTTTCTCAACGTCTATTACTTTTGCTCACACCTCCCGTTCCTACGGAACCCTCGGTGTGCGAGTCCGACTCGCACTTGGCCTGGTTTTTTTGTATATACAAGACATTTTTGAAATCCAGTGTAAGCTGACATCATTCGAATTACTGTCTAGGGTTCCGTGCCCAAAGGGTAAAACATCTTAGTAATAACTAAGAAGGCACTTTTCGACTGTCAGTTTATTGACAACCTTATAACCCTTTCAAATTTATATTGATAGATGAAAATATGTTCATTTTACTTTATTTTAAAGTATTCAATGTCGTGTAAGTTACACAGTCGATAGTCGGTTTGAATTTGATAAGTTTAATTCATAATAAATAAACTTTATTCATGTAACAAATAATTTATTATCAAATGTTACCATGAGTATTTTTTAGTGGGAATTAGTGTTCTCGGGTAAAGAAAAGAAAATATTTTTTAATACGTGATTTCATAATGTATGCTATTTCTTATGCTTATATACAGATTATCCTTACATTTTGTATTACAATATTCTTACTAAGAGGGGTTACGACCACGTTGATATACTGTTATCGAAATAAACTTAACAACCTTATTTTTAGGGATGAGGTAAAAGAAGGCAGCGCACTTTCTTTGTTATGTTGATATTTTGATATCGACAATTTCAATGTAATACAACATCTGTCACATCTTCGATCGGAACAAACGTGTGCATTATATTTTGTATTACAGACGTACAGTACACCTTTTAGTTACGAACCTCGGAGAGCATATTAGCTGTCGATGCTACACCTGATTTTTGTTCGATCGAATTAGTCTGCCGTCGCACCGTAAATGGGGAATAGAATGGTAAAGAGTGCTCTTTTTTTGTGTACACACTGGTGCACTATTATATTATATTACATCCTTTCTTTTAAAAAATGGCCCACGACGCTGCTAGATGTATATTATTACATCTGGTATAGATTCATAAGTGTTGAATTATTTTTGTTCAAAATAGGAGTTGTATTAAATTCTCTATATGGAGGCATTTATAACATACAAAGTCTCAAAGGTACGTTGCCAATCTTGCCATTTCTTGAAAATCGTGGCATCATGGCATTACCACAGGCAAAAAAAACGTATATGGGATGTGGCTCGTGTACTCATACGATCTGGCTATCATCCTCATGATGACATACATTTTCCATCCACAGGGAGTTTGAGATTGTAATACATTTGTGGAGCAGTCATACCATGAGCGGAAAGTACAAATATAGCTGATGCAGTTTAGTGAGAAGTCCCTACCGCATGTGCGGCTTCAGCGTACGTCTGTTTTGAAGAGCTGATAGTGGGTATGCTCTTGCGAGCCACTGGAGTGAGTTTCTTGGGAGTAAATTGTGAAGCGGTGTAGGATGTTTCTGAAGGCGCGTAGGATGTTCTGAGAGCAGGGGCAGATTCATCTGAGTGCTTGTGAGAGCCCGTCCCATTGGCAGCGTAGACAGCCACCAGCAGACACACAGCTACAAGCAACTGGAAATAAAATACAAAAAGTTAATGATAATTACATTAATTTAAGTGTCATGTAGTGCCGTTTCTAATGAATCGGACTCACACGAGCATGGAGGCACCGATGGCCTATAGGTTGCCATTGCCAACCCTACCTGGGTTGCCATTCATCCGGGTTTCCCCGGATTTTTCCTAGTTAAGAGGGCGTCCGGGGAGCGTCCGGCCGGCGTTTTATTTGTAGTCCATTTTTTATTATATTTAAAAAACTTGAGACTAAAAATTTTCAGTTTTGGAAGAAATATTTATGTAAAAACTTCACTGGAAATATATTTTTTTAAAGTTCGTCATTTGTTTAAAATAGCACTACAAAAAATAATAATTGATTTATGACCATCAAAAGTGTATTTTATTCTTCTGAGTATCTTATAAAAAATACTATTTTCTAACATCCGGGTAGGAAGCTTCGAAATCCGGGGCTTTTACGTGTCTTGTCCTGGTTGACAGATTTTTGAGATGGCAACCCAACCTATAGGGAAGATAGAGAGAAGAAAAGCAACGCCGTTAAGCGTTCGGGTGTTAATAGGCGTCGGTAGCAGCAAATGGATTGCCCGCTAGGCCGTCTACCCAAGAAGAAAAAAATAGAAGAGTAAAAAGAAAGAAGTGAACCGAAAAAACATTGTATCTCTCATCATCATCATCTAACTATATCCGTCCACTGGCGAGCAAAGGCATTTTTACTTAAATGCTAGGACTACGAATATCCTGCTACTTCGTTTATTTACACCTATTTTTATTATACAGTTTTATATATTTTTATTTATATAAAAAAATAAGATACTTCTTAAATATGTATTTTAAGAAGTATCTTATTTTTTTCTCTCTTATTAAATTTTTTTTTAATTTAAATACCGTGAAGAAATGTGAAAATTGTGACAATTTTTAAATTAAGTTTTGATTTTACATTTTAGAGCTGCTTTTTTTGCGGAGTATAATAAGTGACCGGTGGCCTATTTTTAACCTCCATGCGGTTTTATCTATGGGCATCGCGTCGGTAGACACAAAAATGGCTCCGATTGATCATTTGCACCTTATACCATATAAAAAAAAATAAAAAACACACCTTAAACAACATGATGCCTTAATAATCGAATGACCACTGTGTGCACTTTAAAATGCATGTTCATTATATACCGACATTGAAAAGGGTAGTTGTCCAAACTTATTCAAGGCGAACCTGTTGAAAGGACTTTCGGCATTTTTCAACTCGATGCTTGTTTGAACCTTGTTTTCATTATTTAAGCTGTATGATGACGTAACATGGCATAATTGTGCCAAGTGAAATAAAAGCCGGCCAAGTGCGTAGGGCACACACTGAGACTTGTTTACCAACATAAGGATGCTTACATAGAGGAACACGTTACCGGTACCGACAAAACCTGGACGGGTACGGTACGGTACCAGTAATACAGCAATATTGTTTATAATATTGCAATGTTACAGATAAAATTGCAGTATTACTGGTACCGACCCGTACAGGTTTTGTCGTTACCGGTAACCTGTTTCTCTATGTAAGCACCCTAAGGTATGAGGGACAGGCAGCTTATCAACTTACTAGCTGTGCCACGCGGTTTCACCACGGACAGACAGACCGACAACAAAGTGAATGTTTCTGTTTTTTTTTCTTTTGAGGTACAAAAATAAAAATAACGTACTAAGGGACCGTGGTCCGTGCTACAAGAAGTAATCATCGTCCAACTAGCTGGTCAAAACTTAAGTAAGAAACAATGAAATGTCAAACAAGACATTTCACAGATTTTTAAGGCAAACCACTAGATATTTACTAGCTTAATTTTTATCTTAGATTAAGCATACTTCGAAGTTTTTGTTGCTAGGATTATGTAATATTTATCAGTGGAAACTTTATTGATGTATGTCTAAACTAATTGTTTTTATTGTACTAATTAATATCACCATTGTTTGTTTCCCAAATAAATAAATAAATAAATAAATAAAAAATAAATAAATAAATAAACACATTAAAGCTCTCTCATATATTAATTACTGCTAACAGGAACCTTTGCCATCTACATTTATTTATATGTATATAAAGATTTCAATAAACCGAGACTTTAATATGAACCTGTGATTACTATATGGACACTCATATCGTCCCTATGAGCACCAGTAGTAAGAGGTAAGAGTTTTCAGTGGCCCGTGGGAGGTAAGGAGGGATGGAGACATAGGATTTATATATGTATATGATACACTATAAATGTTAAAAGAGGAGGTCTTTTGTTTTGATAAACCTCTTCAGCAATTTGGAAAGTTGACTAATTATATGCTTTAACTAACCCAAATAGGTTAGTATACTTATCTGGTCCGGTGTGGTTGAGAAATTAGGGCTCTAATAAGTGAAATTAAGTACCTAAAGTTTGCCGGGGACACCGACATGACTCAGAGAGGTATATGTGCCCTTAATTGTGGTCCCTTAATTAGTCCAACCCAGCAATCAAACCTTTCAGGTGGTAATTTTAAACGTAGCTCTTTAATCTATGTTCGAGGTACGTGTCTAGAACAGGATCGTAAAGTTGCAGTTACTACACCGTTATTAATATGTCTTTAGAAAAGCTGGAAAATTCAACATTTTTACTTTGTTGGATTTGAATTATACTGAAATATTAGCACTATTTGACTTAGTAATTATTGTCGACCTAGCCGAATGTTGGCTACGGCGGCCCAGCACTATAGGAAAGAGCCATCTGGAGGACATATAGTACACAATAGTTTGTGCAAAAACAAGTTCCATCTCTATGCCCTCATTCTCCTATTCCGAGCGCTTTTTTTCCACAGTAGGTACGGAGGAGTAACACCGCCAACATCTTGACTCCAAAATGCTATTAAATATTGAAAAATCCTAAATATTATATTATTAGTATTTCATCCCCCAATTTTATTTTGTTTCAATTTTATTTCACTTTAATTTTATTTTGATTTTAAATATTTTGATTTAATTTTAACTTTATTTCATTCTCGATGTATTAATTGAGTTAATTTTTAATAATGTTCTGCTTGTCTATTATTAATGTAAACACAAGCACGTTACGACATAAATGTTAATATGTAGGAAGTGTTTATATTGTTGACATGACATATAAATAAATAAATACACTTTTTGGTCCGACCCGGGATTCTGGGATATCATTCAACCTGTGGTTGACCATACTTACCACTAGACCTCGAAGAAGTCAACACAATATGTAAAATATAAGTGAAAGAGCAAAATACATTAAAAAAAATGTAGATATCATTAAAAAATGATGTAATATTGTGTGAACTGTAGTGAGAATTTCAATGCACGTTAACACGTTAAAGAGGATAACATACATAATTCAGAAAGTTACCGGCCTCTTCTGTCTGCTAACATTATTATTTTTTATAGCATAGGAGGCAAACGAGCAGTTGGGTCACCTGATGTAAAGTGATCACCAACGCCCACAGACCTCCGTAGCACCAGAGGTCTAACAGATGCGTTGCCGACCTTTGAGGAAAGAATAAGCTCTTTTCTTGAAGATCCCTAGGTCGTATCGGTCCGGAAATACCGAGGGGGGGTAGCTGATTCCAAATCGAAATGGTGCGCGGGATGAAGTTGCGCTTATAGCGTACAGTAGTGAACTTCGGAGCATCAAGATGGTGACGGTGGAGTTTGGAATTTAATGTTAATGATGAGTTATAAATGTGTGTTACGCGAGAATCACAAGATAATGACAGATAATTGAAACAAAAGCAATAGTACATGCTGTAACAATGGCCGATGATTGCAAGCAGCTTGTAACGACCTGTGGCATTCTCTAGCAGAGACCTGTGTGCATTGAACGCCTTCTGACTGTTAATGATAATGACTGTAAATGAAAAATGGTGAAATTCATAAGTTTTCAGTCGGAGCGAAAACCGACGCCCATAGACATCCGCACAGAGGCTATAAAACTGCGTTTCCTTCCACTCTTCTCACTCCTATATGGGCCACCGGCTATTTACATAGCGCACGAGACGCGACATCACAGCTGTCACTTTACGCCGGTATCGTATAAGCGAGAGTTACCTCCCCGGTCGTGCTGGGCCAATTCGGCTGCATGCATGCATGGCATGGCACTACCTCTTACTTAGATCACAATTTTTTTCTTAAATCAACTGTAGGTACTATCCTAATCCATACCTCTTTTGTCCCATATCCTATAAAACCATGGATTATACGAACCAATACCATTACTAAAACAAATAACAATACAATACTATTTGTAAGTATTGTATAAGCCCCGACTTAGGCTTATTTTAGAATCGCACAGGATGCAATACAGGGTTAAAATGTATGTAGCAATCCGGCGGAATGGAATTGGAAACCTCTGGAGTGTTGTGAGTATCTTATTTGTAAATACGGAAAGCAGTTCGTTTATGGCGAAAACGAATTTTCTTTTTAGAGTTACGTAAGAAAAAATGTAAACTCTTTTAGGATCATTTTGTTGTCCATATGTCTGTCAGTTTATCATTTTTTTCAGATGAAGACTGTTTCCTCAATACGTAGTATCATCAAGATGAAATGAATTTAAACTTATAAGAAGTACAACATTTTGAAGCACAGAAAACTTCCAAGTCAACACAATTAAAAGATTCATACTCAACTGAGCGTTATTTATGTTCGATCAAACGCTTACTAGTTACCTACGGGATACCATCAATTGACCCATGAAAGGTAAAAACTAAGAACTTACAGTATGCACGTTAGAATTATATCAGGGAAAAACATCCTACTTGTATTCATAAAATGAATGCAAGCGCCCGCAATAAATGAGCAATCTGTGCCCGCAAATATAAAATTTGTCAACTTGTGTAAGATATGCTCGTATCTTCCTTTGGCATGGAACCCTCGGTGTGTGAGTCCGACTCGCACTTGCCCGTTTTTAATTGTTTACTTGTAAACCATGAATCGAGTCCTCTAATAGTAAGCGAATATTATCACACACAGGTTGTCTCAGGACTTTATTAAAACCCTACCATAGTTTCTTGTCGTGTCGGTGAGGATCGTGTCGGTATCCCAGAATGACCCCGAAATTAAAATTCGTATTGCCACTTTTTTGGATTGAGTAAAATTGTATAGCCTTTAATCTTATAAAAGTGTTCTTATGACCAGCGTTCATATGATATTCAATATCAGACTCTCGTTTTCATCTCGTAAAGTCCGTATCAAAATAACTCAAACATGCCCAAACTTGACGTGAACACATCACTTGTACTTGTGTAACGTGTACTTGTTGTCTCTATCGTCATTTTAATTTCATGTCATTATAATATTGCGTTCTCATCATATTTTATTTTGAGCTTTTTAGTTGGAGCATTATTCATAATTTAACATTTATAAGATACATAAGAATAGTTATTTAAATTAATTATCATTAGAGTACTCAATTAGCAGCTATTTTAAATCTAGGACAGCAAACTTCTTTAAATTATAAATGAGAACGTTAATGTGTGCACAGGGTTATTACTCTTTCCCGCAACTACTGAACTGTGTGAAATTGAACACAGATTAGAACTATTCTTCTGGGATACTCTTATATAGGGTACGAGTGCTACTAATACGTACCTTATTTAATATGCACAATTTTAAACTTTTTTTTATCCTCTTTTCTATTAAGACTTCAAAAAACTCAACAATCTAAACTATGGAAAGCGAATAAAATATGTAACATTTTTCTTCACTTATTTAATAAATATAGTAACATTTATTTACAAAATCTATTTAGGACTAGTTTACCAAGCACCATGGGCGCCGAGGGCAATACCGCTGACAGCTGGGACGCTGTGGGCGTACGATGAGATGGCAGGTGCAGCGTAAGACGCGATGGCAGGAGCGGCATACGATGCGATGGCAGGTGCGGCGTAGGATGCGTAGGCAGGGGCAGCGGCGTAAGATAGAGCAGGAGCGACGGAGTGAGACAGAGCTACAGCCGGAGCAGCAGATGCGTAGGTCGCTACTGGAGATCCGTGGGAAGTTGAGCTGGAGTAAGATGAGTATGAGGTAGCAGCTGGAGCAATAGTTTTAGAGATCAAGGCTGGGGCGGCGGCATAAGACACAGCTGGGGCAATGGAGTGAGAGAGAGCTACTGATGGGGCAGCAGCATAAGAGAGAGCGGGGGCGACGGAGTGAGAGAGAGCCAAAGCTGGGGCAGCTGCGGCATAGGTAGCTACTGGAGATCCGTGGGAGGTAGTGCTTGTGTAAGATGAGTAAGAAGTAGCAGCTGGAGCAATGGTCTTGGAGATCAAGGCAGGTGCGGCGGCGTAAGACACAGCTGGGGCGATGGTCTTGGAGATCAAAGCTGGGGCAGCAGCGTATGAGGAGATGGCTGGTGCGTAAGAAGCTCCGAACAGAGCTGGGGCGCTGCTATAGGCCAGAGGAGCGGCTCCGATGAGACCACCGGCGTGGGCGACACCCAACATGCAAACAGCGACGATCAACTGAAATGAAAAATATCTTTGTTACTGGTCTAAGCAAAATGAAGAAATTGGGATTTTTCGCTTATATTTTATCTGTAACAATTAATACCACCTTAAAGTATGTTTATAAAGTTTTCAGTGGATAAACTCAATAAGTCAATCTTTGTGAGAAATTAAAATTAGAATTAGGAAAAATTAAAATTAGAATTGAGTCTCAGAAAACGAATAACAAATTTAGGTTAGCTTTTAGAAGACCCATCAAGATATTTAAATAAGATAATAACAATTATAATTATTATAACGTTTTTTTTTTTATTTTTCAATGACCTAGAAAATGTCGGATTAAATGTTTTAGTAACACACCTTAGCGTACATGTTGTTGTTTTTGTTGTCTTGAACTGAATGCAGATCACACGGTGTACACGGTTTATATACTGTGGTTGGGGTGTCTGCCAAAACCACTTTCATTGTCAAGGTGATCTTGTTTTCGCATTGCGAGTCGTCGGCCGCTATTTTTGTTATTCAATAGGATTACCCAATCCGCCAGTGCGGTAGCGTTAATTGAGTAATGTGTTGTTTAGTTTAGTGTAATTGAAATCAGACGGCCAACTTATTGTGGTCATACGTATTGTTCGTGGATTAAAACTATTACTTACTTTTAGTTTTAGTCTTATTGAGATCACCAAAAATAGGGAATGAGAATCTTCGGCAAAGATCGCAACGACTATGTTTTATTGTACTAAAATTCTCGATAAAAGTACAATGATTGTAGAATTTAAACCCAGGACATTTTTATTATAATATTCAGCGTACCCAGATCCTTTTGTAGTAGTGTGACGCTATATAACCTCTAGTTTTGCCGGTTCTTCTCAGGACAGGGCTAGGGTTGAACCGGTGGTAGATTTAATTGTTGACGTTCAAAAAGTAATTCCTGTAATTCTATTTTGAATAAAAAACTTTTCTTTCTTTCTTTCTTTCTAGCCTTCTTCAATAAATGAGTTCTCTAACAATGATGGAAGTAGTATCCCATCCCACAAGAATATGCTGCGACCCTGACTCGTTGGGAGACCTTGCGTTCCTCTGTGATCCTCAGGGCTATGCCGGGCAGGGTTACCCACGCACGGGAAGAGAAGCTAGACTAAGAGCAGCTCAACTGAGAGGTCCTCCACCCGTCCCTCTGAATCAGCAGATGGAACGAATGGCGGGTACGGCATTGGTGACGTGCTTCTTTGGAACACTGGGGCAAGGATCAGGAACCTGACTCCATTTTACGGTTTCGACGTTGTAGAAGGGACTGTTTTCTATCTAGGGGCCAAACTGGTATTTATCATACGTATTACATATATATATATATATTATGTTTCATGAACATTAAATATATACTTAACTGGTGGACAACATTTTTGTTTATCAATCCTGCTATTCAATATAATTGTAAACTAAACCCGGCTTAAGCCTGCTTGACATTTTAAGCTAAATTAAATAAAAGCTATTTCAGTCAGTTGATAGCTATGTCTGGCTATATCTACAAGTTGATAATAATAAAAATCACATAAAAATTGAATTTTCAGTTACATTTTATTCTGAAATAAATCTCAAAAGCACACACACATTTTAGTAACAACTAAAATGTTAAATATTACGAAAATGTTTTACTTTCGTATTCGTATAGTGATGATAATCACCAAATATGAAGTCAATGAACCTATCATCGCCATCATCATCATCATATTAAATCATGCCTCCTCTATCGGTACTGTGCTAAAATAAGTTACCTATACAAATATTTTCATTAATTATGTTCAGTCATGGCTGAAGGCCTAGGTAAATAAATAATATATTTTATTATGTTCTATTTCATATCATAGAGGAAGAAAAAGTTCATTTAACCTTTCGGTTACCGCGGACGTTCATTGACGCTTCAAAAACACGCAGCGAACACGTGGTCGGTACCGGGGTGTTTAACACTATCTTTTGGTTTCTTTTCAATTTTTTCATCGGTGTATATTAAAAACAACTTTTTTTCAGCATAGGAAGGCAAAAATGTAGCGAAATACATTTAGAGATTACTTACACCCATTAATATCTACATTTTTATGCAGAGACCGTGACTTTTTTCTAAATGAGCCACCGACTGTCACAATCGTAACGAAATGACACTACGCCAGGAATAAAGCGAGCGAGAGAAGACGCGCTCGTACCATATTATCAATTCGTCGACATGGCAGCATTTACCTTCTTTGTATTTTCAGAAAAACAAATCATTAATTTAAAAAAAATTAAAAAGATATTTGAATAGATAATGGTAAATACAGTGTTACACATCTTTTTACTTCACCTAAATTACACTGTCAAAAAAACACATGAAGAATGTAATGAAATAGAGAAAAAGAACTTATTTTTGTGTAGCTAGCTTCTTGTGGTGGTAAGACTTGCTTGCCTCTGAGATTTCCAAGGTTATGACGGACAGGGCTACCCATGCCGGACAGGCTTAGGGGGAGAGGCCAGACTAAGAGCAGCTCAGTTGGGAGGTCCTCCGAATCAGCAGACGGCGGGGTGGATTTGGACGACTGGCGGGTCTTCGGACACTGGTGATGTGCTGCTTTGGATTACTGGGGCCAGGGGTCAAAATGAGACAAACTCAAATAACACTAACTCGCTAACATCGATGACATAGAAACCAATATTTATTATTATAACATTATTTGTGTACTAGTATATAACTTGATTAAAAATAAACTATAATAATAATATTTATATATAATATTTGTACGCTGTACGTGTATAATATATGCAATAGGTATTGTGTCTTAGATTTAAGTGTTAGCAAAATAATTTAGTGTAATGAATTAATTTGATGTATGTAATATTTATTAAACTATTAATTTAATAAAATTAAATGATTATTTTTTACAAATTGACGAATTCCAAAGTGTTAAAATTTTTAAACTACAAACCCTTGATTTTTTAATTTTATCCATCAACATTGAAGTACTTACTACTTGTAAGAGGTTGTAAGAGGTAGTGGCATACTGCATGCTTGCAAGCAGTCGAATTGGGCCGGCACGACCGGGGAGATACCTCTCGCTTACACGAGACTGGCGTAAAGTGACAGCTATGCTGTCACGTTTTGTGCGGTGCGTAAATAGCCGGTGGCCCATGGAAGTGGGAGGAGAAAGGAGGGCAGCGCATTTGTATAGCCTCTATGCGGATGTTTGTGGGCGTCGGTTGTCATGAAAATGGCTCCGGCTGCTCGTTTGCCCTATGATATAGGATCATAAAAAAAACTACTTAAACGATTCTAAAACCAAGTTTATAAGCTTAAATATCGAACTTTAAGATAAAAATTATCTCTGCAAAAAAAACAAAAAGGAACTCAAATAAAATCATCTTTTAATATTTTTACTTTTTAATAATAAATAAATACTTCGTTCGTAAGATCAGTCTTCTGAATTACCAAGCACCGTGAGCACCGTGGGCATAACCGCTGACAGCGGGGACACCGTGGGCGTACGATGAGATGGCGGGTGCAGCGTAAGACGCGATGGCAGGAGCGGCATACGATGCGATGGCAGGTGCGGCGTAGGATGCGTAGGCAGGGGCAGCGGCATAAGATAGAGCAGGAGCGACGGAGTGAGACAGAGCTACAGCCGGAGCAGCAGCCGCGTAGGTCGCTACTGGAGATCCGTGGGAGGTTGAGCTGGAGTAAGATGAGTAGGAGGTGGCAGCTGGAGCAATAGTTTTAGAGATCAAGGCTGGGGCGGCGGCATAAGACACAGCTGGGGCAATGGAGTGAGAGAGAGCTACTGATGGAGCAGCAGCGTAAGACAGAGCGGGGGCGACGGAGTGAGAGAGAGCCAAAGCAGGGGCAGCTGCGGCATAGGTAGCTACTGGGGATCCGTGGGAGGTAGTGCTTGTGTAAGATGAGTAAGAAGTAGCAGCCGGAGCAATGGTCTTGGAGATCAAGGCGGGTGCGGCGGCGTAAGACACAGCTGGGGCGATGGTCTTGGAGATAAAAGCTGGGGCAGCGGCGTAGGAGGAGATGGCTGGTGAGTAGGAGGCTCCGAACAGAGCTGGGGCCGCGATACCGCTGCTGTAGGCCAAAGGAGCGGCTCCGTAGAGACCACCGGCGTGGGCGACGCCCAACACGCAAACAGCAACAATCAACTGCAAAGAAATTAACTATAAATTAGACATTTTTGTTCCATTCAAAGATTTCACAATAAATAATATAATTTATTATGACCAATACTAGCGATTTACGCACAGTTATAAAAATGCCCTATTATAAATGTATTTAAACTTTAGTGCGGGAAAATAGAATAACCATGAATTTGGTTTAATTCACACACTTTTAACATAACATGACTAATCCCAAATTCTGTAGAGTTCGACCGTGAGCTCTTATATTATTTCGTAACATGTTGGATATTGGACGTCCTACAGAATGCAAAATATTATTTTAAAACACACCTTAGCGTACATGTTGTTATGTTTGTTGTGAGGAACTGAATGCACTTAACATCGAATACGCAGCTTATATACTAACAGAGATCGGGGTAGATTGCCGAAACCACTTTCATTGTCAAGGTGATCTTGTTTTCGGTTTACGAGTCGTCGACCGTTTACGTTGTTATTTCACAGGGTTAGCAAATACCAGTATAGTATCATTAATACTCTTACAGAAGGGAATAAAATGTCATGCTGGATTGCAGCAGTTTTGGCCCGGCACGACCAGGCAGGTACCTCTCGCTCACATGGTACAGTCGCAGAGTAGGTGAGTTTGGGTAAACGTAGGTACATCTACCACGTATAGAATGATGGTAATAATAACATATTTTTTAACTCTCTTTTTATCAACCACTGAAATTCTAAATAATATTTTTTACTTTGATTTTTTATTAATCGCGTAAGTACCTTAGGTAAAAATAATAAGCACCTGTCGGGGTAATGATCAAGTGAAAGGTCAATAAACCCACCATTATCAACGACCTCAACCGGCAGACTTATTTGAGTCTCGCTAACACTATTGTCAGGAGAATGGTTATATAAAAAGTTACACATTATATGCATATCTCTACAAATATAGCGCTGTCCTTTACCAAAAACCTTTAAATCTAGGCTGACCGGAAATCTCACATATTTTAAGATTATTGAAGTAAATTATCCTTCAATATCAGTGTTTCGATATTTAACTTTCTCTTTTAATTATTTTACACTGATTATTGTTCATGACGCATTTATTATGAAGTTTATATGTTTTTTTTGTTGTTTCGTTTACACTTTACACATAGTAGATAACGGATTTAGTTTTTGTACAATATTTTCAGTTTTTTCTTTTCTTGCATAGATAACAATGTCACATAATCTTTGTCAATAATAACACACAATTTTGCACTTTGAATTAAGAACTTAACGTAAATAATATTTTAAAAACTTATTTAAATACGGAGCCGATGTGAATATGATGACGGCGCCATCTATCGATATACAGTGACAAAAATAGACAGTGAAAAAGTTTTTGTGACAAAGTGAATTCAAACAAAGAACATTTGAAATTCAAATAAAATCAGTTAGAAACAAACAAGTAATAAAGATATGATAGATATTTTCGCCCTCAACTGTTAAGTTACGGTGGCTCAGTGGTATGACCCGCGTCTGAGAAGCGAGCGTCTGAGGATCGATCCTGAGTTATTGGAATTCTATAAAAACACTTTTTGGTTTATAAATAAGGATAGAAAATCAATAAGAATCTACCAAAAAGCAGAAATAAAGACAAAAATATCTTGTGATCTTGTAATTTGTCATCGTCTTCGGAAATATTGTGATGCCATCTATTGAGACACTACCATAACTGATAGCCGCATCACTACTCTACTGATACTCCGATCTATAGTTACGCAAGAAGTTCTGTACCTTTCTCACAGAGGCCACTACTAATAGGATCACAGTAAAATAAATCATGGAGGAATTGAAAAATATGTTATTGAGCATGCAGCAAGATATTAAACAACAAAAACAAGATATGCATGAAATGAAAGAAGATATTAAAAATACTATTATCATGAGCCTAAACGATAAATTTAATAATTTGGAACTAAAAAACGAGCTTTTGGAAAAAAAAAATTAATGAACAGAATACAAAAATATGCAACCTAGAAAGGCAGTCTAGACGAAAAAATATAGTTTTGTTTGGTGTTGAAGAGCGCGAAAAGTCTTATCATGAACTTGAAAAAATTATTATGGATATAATAAACACATACTTAAAAGTTTCATGTAACTGTAACAACATTGAAGGCGTCAGACGTCTGGGAAAAAAAGGAGAGAAAGTAAGACCGGTGGTAATAACTTTTAATACAATGGGCTATAAACTGCAAATACAGAAAAATAAACATTATCTTCAAAATACCTCCTACTATTTAAAAGAAGACTACCCAATCGATGTTATAAACAAGCGTAAAGAACTGCAACCCCAACTGCAAAGAGAGAAAGATGCAGGCAACACTGCTTTTATAAAATACGACAAACTCATTGTGTTGAATAATAAACATCCCTCACGCAACCAATCAAATAAAAGAAACTTATCAGAATCTCCAGAGGTAGTTAACCAAAATAGTCAAAGTATCCGACATTATAACAAGCAGATTCCTAAGAAGAATAAAGCGAACATAGAAAACTATATTATACAAAAGCCTAAACATATCCCCACCCAGACAGAAACACTAAGCCAAATTAAGATAGCAGAACACACGACTATATAGCAGTCAAATTCGGACCCTCTATCCTCCATTCATCTCCCAGTACGGCCGGTCACCGCGGGAGAGTTCGACCATAACCCTCCAAGTAAAATATTTAATATCTGCACTCTCAACGTGAAATCATTAACATCCGAGCTTAAACTTATTGAACTGAAAGAAGCTCTACAAGACATCAACCACGATGTAGTAGGTTTGAGTGAAGTTCGCCGCTTAGGGGAAGAAATAATTGAAGACGACGATTATATACTATATTATGTAGGACAAACCAAGGGACTCTATGGAGTGGGCTTTTTAGTTAAAAAGAAATATAAAACAAATATAATAAGGTTTACCGGTATATAAGAGAGGGTGTGTATTTTGGAAATTGAGTTAGAAAACTTTCACATCGCAATTATCCAGGTATATGCGCCTACTGAAAACTCAACACAGGATGATATAGACACGTTTTATGAGAATTTAGCGAAAGCCCATGAGTCTACAGCTGCCAAGAAAATAATTTCCATGGGAGATTTTAACGCACGAATCGGAATCCCAAGAAATTGTGAAGGATTAGTTGCTGGTAAATATGGCTTCGGTAATAGGAGTTTGAGAGGAGAGAGACTCGTTAATTACGCACAAGAATATAATTTAAAAATCATTAACACAATGTTTAACCTAAAACCCAAAAACCGGTGGACATGGAAATCTCCTGACGGAATTACAAAAAATGAAATCGATTTTATCATGACTACAAATCCTACGATGATTACTAATTACCAAGTACTAACGTCGTTCTCTTTCGGTTCTGACCACCGGTTAATACGAGCTAAAATGTCCTTAAAATCATCAAAGAAAAGTAGACGCAACTTTTGTAACACACCTAAGAAACTAAAAATACTGAAAACATTAGGGGAGCAAGAAATGTACCTAAAAAACCTTAAAACATTTTTACCCGAACTTATAACAATGCACAACAACTATGAAATCAATGATTATTATGAAAAAATTACGTATTATATAACGGCAAGCTTACAAAGTATCAAAGGTTTAAAGAGAAGCAGAATACTGTCTTCCGAAGCGCTCATGCTCATGAGAAAAAGACGCCAATTACAAAATAAACCGAAACTATCAAAACAAGATAAAGAAGATTTAAAAAGTCTCTACAAACACACAAATAAGGAAATAAAAAGATGTTATGACGATTACAGAATGAATACTATTACAAGACATTTAGAAACGTCGAGAAGTGCAAAAAAAGCATTCAAGGAATTAGATAGGTCCAAATCTTGGATTCCGTGCCTTAAATCTGGTTCTAAAAGCTACAAGTCACGCGCAGAAATTATAAATATAGCTACAACTTTTTACGCCACTTTATACGGTCTAGCTACATCCGAACAAGATATCAGGGAACCCACTCTAACAAAGACAACATTATCCAGCGCAAAAATGTTTGAAGAACCTGAAATATTAAAACAAATATTAAAACTGAAACCAGAAAAATGCCCTGGGCCTGATGGGATCACGAATGAACATATCAAGCATGCCAGAAAACTGTTATTGACACCGCTCACACAACTTTTCAATAAAATCCTTAGAGAACAAAGGGTCCCAGATAGTTGGGCTACATCAGAGATTATATTACTCTACAAAAAGAGCGACCCTACCAATATAGAGAATTACAGACCCATAAGCATCATGCCATGTTGCTATAAGCTGTTTGCGTCATGTTTACTAAATAGAATATCCCCAGACATTGACAATCACCAACCTTATGAACAAGCTGGCTTCAGGAGAGGATTTAGCACGATTGACCACATTCATGTACTCGAGCAAGTAATAGAAAAATATCTAGAATACCGGAGACCACTTTACCTAGCTTTTATTGATTACAAAAAGGCTTTCGATTCTATCTCGCACAATAGCATTTGGGAAGCTCTGTGTGAATTAAATATAAATATTAGTTACATAAACATTTTAAAATACATATACAACAATAGTTCAAGTAGAGTCCGATTAGAAAAAACAGGCGATAGTATCAAAATAAACAGAGGAGTAAGACAGGGCGACCCGATATCACCGAAGCTGTTCCTAGCGGTCTTACAGAACATCATGAAAGATCTACCTTGGTCAACACAGGGCATCAATATTGACGGTAGTTTTTTAAGTCACCTGCGGTTTGCAGATGACATTGTCCTCTTATCGGAAAACCCAGTAAAACTAAATTCTATGTTAAACCAATTAAGTACAGTAAGTTCACGTATCGGATTAGAAATGAATTTACAAAAAACAAAAATCATGACCAACGATAAAGAGACACCAATCCTAATAGACGACAAAGCTATAGATTACGTGCAGGAATATATCTACTTGGGAAAACGACTAGCATTTGACAAAAAGAGGAACATTGAAGAAATAACTAGAAGAATCTCAATTAGCTGGAAAAAGTTTTGGACACAGAGAAATACTTAAAACACAGAAATATTCTATAAAATCTAAAAAAATAATACTAGACTCACCAATACTACCATGCCTGACATATGGATGTCAAACCTGGCTGTTCGAAAGAGAGGCTAAAAGTAAGATTCGATCAACTCAGAGAGCAATGGAGCGAAGTTGCTTAAACATCAAACTAAGGGATAGAGTGAAAGCCACAGAAATACGCAAAAAAACCCAAGTTATTGACGCTTTACTTTTTTCAAAAAAGCTCAAGTGGAAATGGGCGGGCCATCTGTCGAGATATACAGATGACAGGTGGACTCTAAACGTCACGAAATGGAAAGGGCCCAATGGATCCAGAAATCGAGGCAGACCAAAAGCTAGATGGCAAGATGAAATAGCCTCAATCGCAGGAAAAAATTGGTTGAAAACCGCACAAAATAGACCGAACTGGCAAACCTTGGAGGAGGCTTTTACCCATGAGGGGTCCATTCAGTAACTCTTCTTATATTTTCTTATATTTTTCATTTCTATACTTACCTACTTACTTTTTTTTTTAAATGTTGCATGTCATATTAGTCAAGAAATGAAATCATAATATTGTTCTACCACAAATGCTGTAATGGAATCAAATAAAGCTTTTTTATTTTTTTATTTTATTTACCTGTGTAAATATTGACTCGGGAGACGGGGAAGGTTCGAATATAATTTATTTGCTGTACATAAACTACGAACTCTACCCGGTACAGGGGAAGGCTTTTACGCTGTTTCCTTTAGCTTCAACAGTTTACTTAAAGATGTGTGCAAAAAGTTTCTAAGGCTTGATTAGACGTTGCTTGAAAAAGTATTCAAAGGAAAACTGGTAGTTCTGATTATGGTAATGAATTTCAAAATGTATAACGGCTTAGTCGGTAACGTATGAGCAGATGTAACACAAGTCTTTATGGTACTCAGCACGGGGCTAGACAATTGTGTACTTAGTTCACTAATATTATTCTCTTAAGTAAACTTGTTACTAGCAAACAACAAAAAGCACTAGAAGTGCTTTTTAGGGATCCATAGCCAAATGGCAAATAACGGAACCCTTATAGACTCGTCATGTCTGTCTGTCCGTCCGTCCGTATGTCACAGCTATTTTTTAAGAAACTATTGGGCTTACGTAGTTGAAACTCCTCCCTCTGACATTTAAACTAAGAGAGAGAGAAATCTAAATAATATATATATGCTGTAGATGTCAAATTAAATTTTCAACGAAAATTGGTTTGAGCGAGCTATCATTATTAGTGTTTTGATTTTGAAATTAGGCTCAAATATAGACTACAATAATAATAATAAAAACATACAAACACTTCTCATCCCGAGAAAACAAATAGTTCTCCTGTATATTTCACGCGGGTAAAACCGCGGGCAATCTGGACAAAATAAATAACTTGTACTTTAAAAGTACCTTAATTTTTGGATGACATTGATGGATCTCGTATTTAAGCCCTTCATACTCTTATGTCATATAAAATATCCATTTTACGACATCACAGGATGATCCGCGATATTCCCTTCATGTCACGCGACCTATTTTTATGCCCAACATTAAGGACATGACGCTCCGAAACTTTATTAACCTCGTCGGTAATTTTTAAGAGGCAGTGGAATGGCCGCTTGTTGCCGTATCGGTCTGTATTATACTGGGCATGTACCCTGTTACATTTAGTGTTTAGTGCCTTGATGACAGAGCTTTGCTCGGTATTTAATTAAATACGAATTACTTAATGATAGATGAATAAAAAAAGGACAAAGATAAAAAATGAAAAAAGAAAAGTGACTGTGGATGTACCTTCGTCTATTGTCTATTGTCCTCTCAATTGAGCTTTTACAACTTGAAGATGAAAGTATAGGATTTGTTGATATTCATACATATGTATATATGTCCCTGTATTTGACTGAGGTAACTGAAGAGTACAAATTATTACAATTTAGGTACTAATATCTTATACGCGTTTCGTGCGGTGTGCAAGTGGGAGGAGAAAGGAGGGCAGCGCATCTATATAGCCTCTATGCGGATGTTTGTGGGCGTCGGTAGTCATGAAAATGGCTCCGGCTGCTCGTTTGCCCTCCTATACTGTAAAAAAAAATACTAGCCGACAAGTGTCGGCTTCTATAGGAGTCTAAAATAATAGAAAATCCCTTATAAACTTCACTCCCTTATTGTGAAATAAGGCTTGACTCTTATGACTTGAATTTAAAAAAATCCTTGCTTTGTGCTCATTTTCATCATAAAAGAAACCCCTGTACCAAATTTTGATATTCTAGGTACAGTACTTCGAACTGTGCGTTGATATATAAGGCAGTCAAGTTAGTCTTTTCTATATAGAAACTAGCTGCGCTCCGCGGTTTTGCCCGCGTAAGTTTCGATCTCATGGAAATTATATAAGTATTATGTATGTGAAAAAAATAGATGTAGGCTGATTCTAGTCTTTTCTTTCGACCCGATAGGCGCTTTTTATTTATACAGCCATGGAAAGTTTATAGAAAACAAGAACGGATTCATTCGCCATAAAATTGATTATAATTTAAACATGGTCAATAACGTGGTCGTTAAAATTATTGGGCCGAGAGTTATGCGATCATTACGTATAATTTTCGGGCTTTATTCTGTGTTCCAATATCTCATCAGTCACGGTTAAAATGCCGGGTTGGAGGGTTGCAGTTTTGTCTTGCGCCCTTTTGTATTATTACAATGTAGCTCTTATATCTTTATGTTCCTGTGAAAAGGTATTGTGTATACACTAAAATTTTACCTCTGCAGAAAAATGAAAAAAAAAAGTTCTGATAAAAAGATGACAAGGATATTGTGGTTACATCATTGCTACTTTTTAATCCTCAAGGATAAAACCTAACTACTGAATTTTTTTATCTATTAATTATTGAAATGGGCGTGCTAAAAGGCTTAAGAGACATTCTTTCTCCTCTTATACCTGGGTCAGTAGCTCTGGGAAGATAGACATTTGCTTAATCGCAATATTATCTTTTTCCCCTGCCTTCCCACTTTGCTAAAGAAGAAGTAAGTAAAGTTTAGGACTCTACAGACATCACTAACGTACAAAAGATTATACTCAAAACTGGCAGTCACCACCAACATCATCGTCATCATCACCCGGAGACCGTCCGCTGACGACACGAGACGACACACACAGGCCTCCCCCACAGAGCGCCAAAGGTCCCGGTCACGAGCTACTTGCATCCATCGGTGTGGCAGTAACTAAACTATAAATATGTTTCTATTTATTCACAGAGACCGCAGCTGATCTTGGAGCACGCTACGGTCACCTACTACAATCCGAGCTACTTAGAGAACCTCACTCTGGTGACCAGACGTTACAGCAGGAAGGATCCAAAGCGATACATAAGCATGTACGCCATCACCAGGAAACCGTTTGACCACACTTTATCTGTAAGATATCTTTTAAATACTTAATAGAACCTAAAATTAGATGGACGCATAACATAATAGACATAATACATGATATGAGCGTATAGAATGTTTCCGAGGACGACACGTACAACCAAAAGAAAAAACTCAAAGTCGAAAGAACAAACGCGAAAAGCAGACTCCACAATCAGATGGGAATTACGCTTTGGACAGAGACAGAGAACCAACGTTAATTTTTATATACTTGGTATTTAGGTTACATTAAGAAAGTTCAATTTTACACAGGTTGCAGGTTCGACGCCCTAGGTTGCATTTTTAAAGATTGTTCAATATCTAACAGCAGTCCGAAGGCAGGTAGTCGCGGTGTAACAGCCTGTGTCTCGGAGAACACGTTTAGCTGTAGATCCTGTATCCATAATTTCACTCTGGACCGACGTCGAGGTCCATTCGACTATTGCAATGAGGGACTACAGAGTGCAGTTGTATTTGCCCACACACTTGCGTATGCATTATTTACATTATATGCATATATTGCGTACTTGCGTAATGTGTCATGCGCAGATGGCTTATTCCTAAAGAGATGGCTGCCATCGCCAAAATTCAGACTCTAGGATATTTCATAATATTCAAGTTACAAGTAGTGTGCCCAGTGTAAAAGTGTTTTGTTACATTTAGGAAAAAGAATCCCATCGGAGGATGTACCACCGTGCAGTCACAAGCAGTGGAGTAACTATGCAGTCCCGGTGTCTCTCCCAACTTATAGAAGCCCTATCAATCGGTGTTAGAGTTATCACAAGACAGCTCTCTGGCCGGAGGACCTTCTTCTAATCGGACCCCATACATGTCCTCCGTCAGAGAACAGTGCTCACAGTAGCAATACAAATTAGTTAATTTGGCTCCTCTGTCTCCCTATATGGATATAGGGAGATATGTCGGGAGATAGAGGGGCCTCGATGAATTTTCCACGAGAAGCATTTTAAACTGGCTCACTTAACGTCACGGGTCTGTTGTCTTGCGAGATTATAACAATAAGAGCCTATCTAAATGAAACTTTTTTTCGAATCAACTCGCGCGTAGACGCTCGCGCGTTACCGAGATACTAGAGCTACAAATGGTCCGGTCCATATTCCACTGCGCGTTTACGCGCGGGTGATTGAATGAGCTACATAATATGTAGCTACTAGCTAGTATCTTGGCAACGCGCAAACGTCTAAGCACGAGTCAATTCGGAGCGTAAAACGCTTCATCTGAACAGGCTCCAAGCGGGCGCTACATAATATGTAGCTACTAGCTAGTATCTTGGCAACGCGCGAGTGTCTAAACACGAGTCAATTCGCGCGTAAAACGCTTCATCTAAACAGGCTCCAAGCGGGCGCTACATAATATGTAGCTACTAGTTAGTATCTTGGCAACGCGCGAGCGTTTAGCACGAGTCAATTCGCGCGTAAAACGCTTCATCTGAACAGGCTCCAAGCGGGCGCTACATAATATGTAGCTACTAGCTAGTATCTTGGCAACGCGCGAGCGTCTAAGCACGAGTCAATTCGCGCGTAAAACGCTTCATCTGAACAGGCTCCAAGCGGGCGCTACAATGCCACTGTTCGTAAACAGCACGAATCGCCGCTGCTCGTATATTATGATTAATTGCAAGCTTTTTTCCAGTTGCATTTGAACTTCTACGAGCTACTCTCAAACGTGTACAAGCGGAGTTTCGTGAGTCTGAACTTTGACAACTACTGCGAAATGGTGCACAACGACACCTTCGTCGGTCCCGTTATAACGGCAGCCTATTTGAGGAGCACGCCCGTCGAGAAGCGCATAAAACACATAGGATGCCCATTTCCACCGGTACGTAAAATAAAACTATTTTAAAAGTCAAATGTTAATTATTATTGGTATTTGCTAGAACCTTGTTTTTATACAAGTTTACGGGAAGGTAAGTAGATTGTTTGG
>LUGF01043414.1:411521-425680 GCA_001625245.1 Calycopis cecrops
TTAACTTGCTTTTTTGCAATACATTTTACAAATATGGTTCGAATCGGAACTCAAAAGTTGGATATTAATTTAAAAATTAAGTAGTGGAAATTGTAAAAAAAGTATAGGTATTATTTATTAAATTTCTTTGTATTTTTTTAAGTATAGAGGCAAACAAGCAGTCAGACAACGACGATAGATATAAAAGATTCACAGATGCGCTTATCTTCTTCCTCCTCCCGCCCCCTCCATCCATGTGCCACCAGATACTTACCAACACTCATGACAACAGTAAAATTTTATTGTAATGAAATTAAAGTTGAAATTACTATTTTCGTCTGAGAATTTTTCATTGAATTTCGAAACAATGAAAAAAAAGTCAAATTCCGTTAAAGCCGGCTTTCTGACTTTTCGACGACGCTATTGTTAGCACATTACAATTAAATTTCGGTACATTTTTAAATGTATATAATATAACTAGCTGTTACCCGCGGTTTCGATCCCGTGGAAATATCGGGATAGAATATACTTTACAACACATTTTCAGACTCAAAATTTCATAAATGTCAGTCGAACTAGTAACTACAAGATATTGGTCTTCATCTACGCTTGTCCTGTCGTACTGGCCTCTTTCTGCTGTCTTTTTTTTTTACGATATAGGAGGGCAAACGAGCAGCCGGAGCCATTTTTATGACTACCGACGCCCACATACATCCGCATAGAGGTTATACAGATGCGCTGCCTTCCTTTCTCCTCCCACCTCCATGGGCCACCGGCTACTTACACACCGCACGAAACGCGACAGCACACAGCTGTCACTTTACGCCAGTCTCGTGTAAGCGAGAGGTACCTCCCCGGTCGTGCCGGCCCAATTCGACTGCATGCAAGCATGCAGCGTGGCACTACCTCTTACCAAATCTGTGTCTGTGGTTAATCATAAAGAACAGTATTCTACAGTAACCTATAGCCTACCACAATAAATGGGCATCTAACGACAGTTCAGAAGTTCCCGAGATTAACTTGTTCTAATCAACAAACTCTTCAGCTTACAATATTAATGTAGATTTAAGACACTTATGTCTAATGCGTTTATTATACGTTAATTATCTCACTTGTATCGGCTCGCGTGCCTTATCACGTCCGTACTGGCGTAAACAGGCATTATGAGCTAGTGATGCGACTCGAGTCATGTTTTTACTCGAGTGACTCGAGTCGCAAATTCCTACTCGAGTCGCATCACTAGTATGAGCTATTCAGAACCCGCCATCCCAGGAATTTATTAAGTTTATGGCTGCCTCAGACATACAATACCGCAATCAGTACTGAAGCATTGGTATCTTAAAGTAGTAGGTGGCAAACGGCAATGGCAGCCGTTTTGCAAGTACCAATGCCAATAGAAATTCGCATTATTGTTATGCAGGTGCGCTGCCCTCCTTTCATTCTTACGGGGCATCGGAAACACAAAACCTTAAGAAACGCGTAGACATAGCACTTCCCGGTATGACCCACAGACTACCCAGGTTTATCTGAAGAAGAGTTACCTACTTGTCTCCTCAGTCACTAGCCCTTACGCGATTTTTTTTTTTATGATATAGGAGGGCAAACGAGCAGCCGGAGCCATTTTCATGACTACCGACGCCCACAAACATCCGCATAGAGGCTATACAGATGCGCTGCCTTCCTTTCTCCTCCCACCTCCATGGGCCACCGGCTACTTACACACCGCACGAAACGCGACAGCACAGCTGTCACTTTACGCCAGTCTCGTGTAAGCGAGAGGTACCTCCCCGGTCGTGCCGGCCCAATTCGACTGCATGCAAGCATGCAGTGTGGCACTACCTCTTACCAAAATGAATGCGATGAATTTATAAAAACAATTTGACGTAATATAGCAGGTGTTTACAATTATATTGATTTTTTTACAAAGACGCAACTGTCAACGCAAGCAATTTGTTTTCTTTTCACATTTTATGTAGTTTTATGATTCTATGTTACGTATTTCTTTGCACTGAAAAGCTTTACTTATGTTTTCCTAAGAAGATTAAGGAACATTAAAGAGCAACTTAAATGAGGATAAAGAACAAAGTCCGTCTGTTGTTGCAAATTGTCGATATATTTCTTCCGTAATATAACCGCTGTTTGCTACATGCATATTATTATGAATATATACGGTACATATACCGTAATAATGAGTAGTGGTAAGACGCTGATTGTGATCGCCGTGAAAAATCGCTGTGATATTCATAAACAGCGATCACTATAGTGAGTGCTCTTTGCGCAAGCTGTGATTCAATCACTACTTGCTTACAGCGACCGGTCACTATTATTACGCGTTCGCTGTGATGGCTGGCAGCGATGCAGCGCACGGTGATTTTTCACAGCGATTTCTATCGGTCACCATTTAACTCTAGCGCTAATCCTCATGTTTTGACTTGTACAGACTTGTCGTTTTGTTTTTATTGCTAATTGCGATCAGTTCGTTTAGTATATTTTGATTCAGGCGTGTGAAATGTAACTGGTCGTTAACGGATAGCAATAACTAATAATAAGTTGGTTTTTAATTAAATAGTAATTACGTAATAATATTAGTGTATTTAATAGATTTTCTATACAGTAATATTATTTTAAAAACTTTTAGTACCTATTTCTTCATGTTATAAGTATTAATTTCAGTTGGTGTTTACCTATAGTTTAATAACATAGTGGCTATTTGTTACTTGATGTTTAGGAGCATTGAAAATGTTTCTTTTGGCCTTTTTCTAACACAATTTAATCTTATTAAAATAGATAGGTATAAGTCTTGTTAGAAAAGATACATGTTTGCGGTAAAGAAAATTGAGATATAGACAAGTGACCTTCAAAATGCGATATGAAATCGTGATCAAAGGTAAAGAGTGATTTAAATAGTGATCAAATCACTGCTACTATTCACGGCGATTTTCTACAACTGCTCAGGGCGATCGCTGCTATTCAAATATCACTCTTAGGCACACCTCTAATAATGAGTAAATTTGTATTTATTAAACTCCACTCGGACGACGCAGCGAACACAGCTGGTTATAAGACGTTAGGTTTTATATATCATGATCGCAATCCTAGAAGCTGTAGATGGAAGGACGCTTAAGATTCATATCATCTTCATTATCTCTGAGTGGATTGTAAAGGTATTTTTACTAACATGGGCGTTTAAAGTTCGGGGAAGTGCTGCATGGTTTTGCGGATGACTTTGGGCATCATCCACTTACTTTACTTATCCTCTTTGATTCCACACGAAACTCACCGCGAATGCCATCTAAGCGGCTCGTCGAAACTGTCAGTCACCAGGGGACTTCGATAGCTTGGCAGGTTCCTAAGGGACCGAAACCGCCTGAGGTGTTGTTTTGTTCCAACGAACAACTTCACCAACTTCGAGGCAGCCAAAAGGTATAAGGTTACACGTTAATCAATTTCATCATATCGATAATAATTATTTTAATTTATTTGATTATTATCGCCAAAATTAAAACTAAAGATCGGTCCTGATAATCAGTGACGGGACAAGAGAACAGTGCCTTAGACTTAGGTTCACCTTTATGTGATGTACTACTGCTAAAGATGTATAGTTTTTTTTTATTTCTTGTTCCAAATTTTACTGTTTTTTAACTATTTTTTTAATTGTCTCACAAATAAAGCATTTAAATGTATTCATTTATTTATATGGTTCTACATATAAGAACGGCTATGTGCTGTTGACACTACCATCTGTTTATTCACATATTGAGGCCCCATTTCCAATCTCGTAAACAGTTTTATGGCGATATCCGTTAGATAACACACCATCAGTCAGGCCCGTGTCACGGTGACAAACGACAGCGGGGGGCGGAGCCCTGGAATTGGGGATCGATTTAATTGTGATTAAGATTAATGGAAGAAAAGTGTTGTAATGAGTGCATAGGTGAAAAGACCATTTTATTAATCACTTATATTATAAGTTAAGTGAGGATTAGATAGAGAGATCCTACTAATTATAAATGTGTATTCTTATTTTTTTCAGGCAAAAGCAGCTGAACGGATTTAGATAAAATTTAACACAAATAATGAATGATTCAATTGAAACAGTTTTAGTAAGAGGTACAGCCATGCTGCATTGTCGCCGAAGTGGGCCGGAAGATAGATCTCACTCACACCATACCATCGTAAAGTACGTAAGTTTGTAAACGGTTACAGGGTTTTCGATTGCCCTTTAATGGATGGGGATAAGGAAAAAAGGATGCTAATTAATGGACACGTGGCTCCGGTCCAATTTTTTTTATTCAATGTTTATTTATTAAAAAAACTTCGGTCCTTTTTTGTACAACTAAGACTAAGACACGGTCCAATTCTTTGTTGCCCCTCCCTCGTACTATAAAATAAAGAAAAGCAACTAAACTTCCCCGCCCAAATACACTGCAATTAAACTTTTACGTACACGTTCCTTCCTTCGACGAGTGACTAAGTTATACATAAGCATGTTCGCGCTTGGATCCCGAAGGCAGCAGAAGCCAGCCAGGGTCGTAGTTAATGTCGAGCTGGTGGCACTAGCTACGACCCCGACACACATTTTTGTGTTTCTCCATTCTCACATGCCTCCTCAGAATTAGTGATACATCCTAGTTTAAGTGACACTCCTTCTATGAAAAGGAGAAAATGGTGTCATCGGCAAAATATTTTTTAAAGCAGGGCTTTGAAAATTCATGAAAGTTATGATAAGCTCGTGTTTTTTTGTAACTCCGAGCTTACTTTAGACATTTCCTTTGGGGGCACTGCATACCCGTATACACAGGGTTGTACGCGAGTATGCGGGTATGCAGGTGAAAAGTATATTGTTTCTAACTAATTACAACAACTGATGAAAACTATATTATTTCTAGGCCTCCATATCTCAAAAGAAAAATAAATCGTTATCCTCCCAAAAGACTCTCCCTAAGAAGGATCAAGCTGTAAATCATGGCAAATAATGAGACCTGAAATGTCTTGAAGCAAGTAAAATACATACGTCTAAATCGAAAGAACGCAATCTGCCTAGTTATCCACGGTGCTCGAACTAAACGAACTTAAATAAAAAACTCAATTTAAAATTGAGAATCGAGTTTTTTTAATTAGATTCTTAGATTTTAAAGCAACATTTGCCATTAAGAAAAAACATATAAATGTACTAGCTTCC
Source organism: Calycopis cecrops (assembly GCA_001625245.1). Classification (NCBI taxonomy): domain Eukaryota; kingdom Metazoa; phylum Arthropoda; class Insecta; order Lepidoptera; family Lycaenidae; genus Calycopis; species Calycopis cecrops. The sequence goes on from LUGF01043414.1 coordinate 416,683, forward strand.
GGCCGCGGCTTCGCCCGCGTGGACTTCGGACTTCAAAAATGGTGTTGTTATTATTATACATAATCAAATATTATACTGAAATATATATTATATTTATATTAAATATATACGTATTGTATGAAACAATAAACCGCTTTGAGAATCGAATTTGTCGCCGCGCATTTTAAGCGCCTTAGATATTCCGTTTAAGTCAATCTTATCGTGATAATAACTTTTAATATATTCGTCCAAACTACTTAGTGTAAAAGACAAAGTTTATCTACATTCAATACGTAAAGTGACAAATGTATCAATTTTCATAAGAGTTCGATAAATATTCTAAAATGTGCATCGTTAAAAAATATCCAATTTAATTGAATGTTTGGTTCACTATTTTGGTCATAGTGTAGTAGTCATACACATAAAAGATAGATAAATGCTGTCGCGGACTTTTATTTAGAACTGTTTAAGATAAATAATCCTACAGTAATTATTTTTGTGTAACTCCAACGATTAGGTCAGCGCACGCCAATATTGCTCTCAGGGGGCTGATTTTTTTCCGACTTACTTGACAGTTATCGTTATATTATAACCAAATTATAAAAAATCCCTATAAATTTTAACTTATTATGTTATTCTGATATAAAAGCTATATTACTGTACAGTTTCATGAAAATCTGTTCAGTAGTTTTTGTGTGAAAGAGTAACAAACACACTCACAAACTTTCGCCTTTATAATGTTAGTAGGATATATACAATGAGAAACCGGTTTCACAAAGCAGCGAACCTGCCACCAGGACTGACTATGTATATATGTATGAATCCATTTAGTGGTGGGCTCTACGCTCATTCGTAGCACAGCTACGAGTCCTTACGAGGATACTCTACGGTTTTAACTTCTATCGGCAGTTAATTTGACAGACTATTTAGTTTTTTACTTGATTATACAATTTTCGTGTAGCTGAACTGATATCGGTATCAGCGCCAATATCAATATCTGGGCAAGTAAAATTTATGAAATATTTTACTTGCCACGACATCGGTTTCAGCGCCAACGTCGATATCGGACCAATTACTAAATGCTCTTAGAGAAATCCTTATGATAAAACTGATACATAATGATGTAAAGCCGGCAAACTCTATTTCACCTACAGTGGCGGTTACGATGGCGTTTCATATGGTTTGAAAGACTGGATTCTAATGAGGAACACATGGTTTAAGGCAACACATCATACAAAAACTAATTTACGTATGATACCTAGAATCCCGGGGGCTCTGAGACCTGCTAAACCCAACTTGACCTCTGCCGGTGTCTTCAGGCTCTACAATTGGAGGATCTCGGAACTGCAGGCTACAGGATTCGTCCAACGAAAAAAAAAGAATATACTGCCGTTGGTTAGATTGACACCCCTAAACTTATCTTCCATTCCCTTCAGACATTCGATAAATATTTATCGCGTTCTTTGTGACAAAGACTTTTGCTGCACTTTTTCCACCTCAGCAACTACGTCATGTCTAAATCATCTGACTAATGAATATAGATGATACGAAAAAGGGAATGAATGGAAACCGATAATATACTTAGCGAAAGCCTTTTTATTGTGGGGGTGAATATAGAATAGGGAGCCGCGAAGAATTCCTTTAGCGGATTACCCCGGATCAGGGAGATAGAAAACAACAATAAATAAAACGTATGGCGTTTAATGTGACGCAGATGTACAGCCTACGGGGCAACGTTTACAAATATATACGGGATAAGAAAATATTTGCAAGATTTGTTCAGGTGTAAGTAATATTCTTTATGTATACATGATTATGAATTGTTCCGGATATACTCTTTTACAGGTTTGTTGGGATGCTGAATTTGCTCTTTGTTGCTATTCGGGATAGGATTCTTTATTTCGATGTTGAATTGACCTCACAGTGGTGTTGGTGAATTGCGACTATTAAAGTGTTGATGAATTTTGCTCTTTTCTGCGTTGTTGATCTGAATGTTTTGTTACGATGCAGATGCTTCATTGGGCACAAGGTACATTGCTGAATTTTGCTCTTTGCTGCAATATTCAATTGAGCTCATTTCTATGAAATTGAGCTGTGACCGTGCCGAGTTGGACTGTTTGTTGCGTTGTTGATTTGGGTTCATTCTTGCTTTGATGATTTGGTACGCAGCCCAAATAGGGAGGGGTGCGGAAAACATCCAGGAAGCATTTGTTGTACATCCTCGTGGGCCTAACCGAAGAATCTTGCGGGCAGCGATCGGGAGCGGCGATCGCGCGGTGCGTGGGGGAACTCAGCTGTAATTGATGGTCGGTCCATACGATTTCGTACATAAAATCCCGCCGCTACCACCACCGCTCCGCTGCTCGCAAGATTCGAAGCAGTGACTGGAGAGACAAGGCGCCTTTATACCCATAATTTTAACTTCAATGAGTAGCTATTGGTATTGTAGCCAATCTAATAGAGGAGGTCCGTGCATCCGTGAGGACGTCTGCAATATGGCCTCTTACAAAATATTACAAACCACACTGTAAAATACGAATAGTTGTTCTCTTACCAATAAAAAAGTGGATAGACTCTCTTGCAATAGGTTCTGGGCTTGCTGCAGGAGTAAGGAAGTGTAAATTTGATGCCTTGGCCATCCGAGATGCTGGCCTAAGACTAGCAGAACACATAATTATAAGTTATTACCGTTTACTTATGCTTGGATCGAATGATGGTTCGTCAAAAAACGCCATGTGTCGCATAAGGCAAATTTATTAATATATTATATGATAAAAAAATAAAAAAGAAAAAATACATCCTCACTGTGTGACACTGTAATTGCGCGAGGAAGTCCATTTCGTACTCACAGGGGAAAAGGAGATCGGACTTATTGATTATTATTGCACAATTTTTTTTAATAAAAATATAATCGCTTTTTAGTATAAAAATTTTAATATGAAAAGTTTTATATTTTCCGATAGTAAATTAATTTTAGAAAATATATATTTTCATATTTTTAAAGTCTAGTGACGGATGACTATGAGTAGGGGAAATAAGAAGAATGATAGAAGTAATCACCAAATACCCTAAATACAGTAGTTTCTGATGATTTAAAGTGACCCTGTATTCAATTTATCATTCACTAGGTCTCCTGTAAGGAATATGCACTCTAAATTTCATCACCTTGCATGTCGAATAAATGATATTGTTTATTTCAGATTGTTAATTTATTTAGAGAAGTTCGCAAAGAACGCCATCCAAAGGGATGTTTATTTTATTTTAAAAAATAATGAATCTTTCTAAAGTTTCAGATCCATAACTTCTTGGAGCATATTTCCCTACATCATTTCTACCAGTCACAAATCGAAGCGACAGATCTCTTTGAGTCGTCGCAAATTGCTTATGATATGTCAAAGGGTGCGTTAGAAGCAGTTACATGCAATTTAAGGTACAATGACCCTTTGAGCGTCTTGTATTCGGGGCCTTTTGTGATTTGTAGCTCACTTGAACCCAGGCATTTGAGGTTATATATGTGATTACATTCGTGCCAAATGCTATTTTATTTATAAAGTAGAGCTCACATTATTTTATTGGTACATAAGTGGTGTTTAAGTTTATTCCTTTTACCCAACGCACAAGAAATAGTTATTTTTTTAAATTATACTGACGTGTACTGAGATGATTTTTTTAAGTAGTAAATGGGTAAACGAGCAGTCGGAGCCGTGACTACCGGCGTCACGAGACAGCTCCGACTGCTCGTGACTACCGACGCCCAGAGACGCCAGCATAACTTACGGCGGTGAAGTATGCGCGAGAAGCACCGCCCGGTCACACCGGCCCAACTCGCTACCGACGCAGTACAGCCACGTGTATAATGCAGCCTGCATTACTTATGTGGCCTCAACAGCTTCAGTGTCTTCTTTTTTAAACGCACGTCGCTCGACTCGCAGCACAGCGCTGCCTGTGTACGCGTGAATTACATTGAAATCTACGTACTAAAATTAGCATATAGAAAAATCGTTTTAATTTTTACAACCCATCTATGGAGCAAAATTTCAGCTACAAAACTTTATATGTATGAATATTGTTGAATGTGTTCACAAGTTTGAATGTTTGTTTTCCGTGCGACTGTACCAGTTTTGTCAACAACATGAACTCTGAACACTGCGTATATTATATTCAGTTCAGGTGCAGTAGTTTGGTGCGCGAGCCCTGAGCGCATCGGATGTAATACCATAAGAGTGAACATTACTGTTTACCGATATGTAACTGTAATAGATACCATCCCGATAGTATCTTGACTACTACTACAAGTAACAATTGGCGGGAGGCAATTAAGCTGATTTTCTATTAATATGTTCCACTCAGTAAATGTAAATGTATTTAGTAATAGGTAGTGCCACACTGCATGCAGCCGAATTGGATCGGCACGACCGGGACCGAGACCGGCCTTGAGTGCCAGCAGTGATGTCGCTTCGGTAGTCATGAAAATGTACTATATACCATAAAAAAATGAATAAATAAACATACTTCTATTTCAAACTGCAACTTTGTATTTTTATTGTAATTGGGGCAAACGAGCAGTCTGAACCATTTTCCTGACTATCGTCGTCTATATATCATATAGTATACATTTTTAAAGAGGTATTGCTTTCTACCTCCGCCCCCCTCCATCTCCACCGGATATACTATGCACTGTATACGTAGCACTGCTACGAAAACATACGTAGTACTGCTACGATCACGTAGCAGTGATCATTTCATGCCACAAAAATGTATAACATAATTGTCAAATATAAAAGTTTTATAAAATCACACATACAGTATAATATTGTATGATAAATAATCTTCACTTGTCTCATATACTTTCTGTCACAAAACATATCTTCTCCAGAAGAGTGTAGTTGGCGAACTGCACAAGCCACCAAGAGTTCAGGCAAGCAAATGTCTCTCCAACTGAGCCGTGGCAGTTGCTGATGATACTACAAGAACATATATTCAATGAGACCTCTCGTAATGGGCGCCGCGTTTTAAAGTTCAATCACAACTTCTAGAACATTCCGCCGCCGGTGTGGCCCGGCTTATGAATTTATAGTGCTAGTTGACAGCTACATTGTTACAAGTATTACCCTCAGGTGGAATCACTGGAAATGGCTTTATTTTACAAACAGTCGCGGATATTACAAATACAAATTAATTAAATGAAATGAATAATATATTTTTTTATTTATTCATTTTATTTCACCGTCAGTTGACTCGTCGTCAGATATTAGTGCAACAAGAAAATAAATTTATCACTACCAACTAGTGATTTAAAAATGGAAGGACATAAGTACCACCATTTTTTTTTATTTTTTTTTTATGGTATAGGAGGGCAAACGAGCAGTTGTAGCCATTGTCATGACTACCGACGCCCATAGACATCTGCATAGACTACAGATGCGCTGCCCCCCTTTCTCCTCCCACCTCCGTGGACCACCGGCTACTCACACACCGCACGAAACGCCACAACACAGCTGTCACTTCACGCCGGTCTCGTGTAAGCGAGAGGTACCTCCCCGGTCGTGCCAGCCCAATTCGGCTGCATGCAAGCATGCAGCGTGGCACTACCTCTTACTAAACTTTACATGATACATTTAATGAAAAACATAAAAAAAGGTAAACGTTAATCAGTAGTGCGCTTTGAAAGTTGTCAGTATCGATGCACCCGGGAAGCAAGCGCGTGGCAAAAGCTTCACGTGATAAAGCTACAGACAAAGCAGGAGGGACAACTTATACATTTCCAACAATCTTTAACGTTTCCATTGTATGTATGTCTGTGTGTTTGCTTGAGACGTAACTGCAAATAAATACGCATTACGATGACGCTAACGACTGGCCGCCGGCAGCCGCCGTGCGCCCGCAAGATGGCGCGGATGTTCAGCTGACGTACAACACAAGATCCGCTCACAAGCAAGAGAACGTCTCAGTTTATATTTAATATTATCATGTCTTAAGACTACCAATGGTGACCTATTAGGTAACGGATGAAAGGAGGCAACGCGTATGCATATTTTAGGCAACGGTAGTCACTAACCCCCTTATTAATAAACATATTATAACTTTATTCAAGCAAGTAATAAACTGACATCATTCTGTCAAATTCCATATTAAAAAAACATAAAAAGTATGGAATTTGACGGAATATGTCAGTTTATTACTAGGTTAATGCTTGAATAAACTTATTCTATGTTTATTAATAAGGGGGTATATTATGTCGTCGCTTGCTCGTTCTGTGCTAAAACAATTTACAATGTCAAATCTGATAGCATAAATACAAACCTAAGCGGTAATCTCTATATCTACTAACAATACAATTTGTACATTTTAAGAAGACCATATCCCACATAACGTTTTGTGTATTGCTATGACAGTTGTATTTTTACCTGACTGCCAAGGAAAGGTATATGTTTTTCGCGCGTATCTTGTATGTATGTAATATTCTTTATTACCTCATATTTCTAGAACCACTTAACGGATTTACATAGTTGAGGTATCGTTAGACTCGTCTTAGCAGCCCAAATGTTCTTAGATAGGTGGCGTCAAAAAAACCAAACATGGCGGCTATGCTACGCCATTAGACTTCAGTTCAATTTTTTTTATTCGATCACTGCAATATAGATATCAAATTGAAGGGCACAACACAAGGATTTCAAAAAGGTATACCTATCATTATTACCACAACTGTAATACTAAAAAAATATACAATGACAAAAAATATTTTTCGAGTGCTTACTGCCTTACTTATATTATAATACAAAAGTAACTCTGTCTATCTATTAAGCTATTACGCCTAAGCGACTAAAGTAGTTTTGATTAAATTTGGTACAGAGATAAACTAGCTTTAGAGTTTGGGAAAAGGATATATCTATACTTATAAAATAACATGACCTGACTGACTGATTCATCATCGCCGAGCAAAAACTGTAAAAGTTACAGCAACGAAAATTGGTGAGTAGGGTATTTTTATTGAGTAGACACCCACTAAGAACGGAATTTTTGAAGTTCTACCCCTAAACTTTGAGCCTAAAGGGATGAAATGGGGGTAAAAATTTGTATGGAAGTCCTTATTAATGGGCTATTGATTAAAAATAAATAAATGCGTTTGAAATAAGGAATTTGTCTGTTAGTCCGTTAGTCTGTTTATCCAGGCTAATATCCGAAACTACTGGACGGATTCAAATATTTTTTTTTTTTTGATTTATAGATAGATACTAAGCCTGGTCAACATTTAGAACACTTTACTACGGGAAAATCGCTCATTCCTGCGGGAAATACAGTAATTATACTTTACCCGACGGATTTGAAAATATGAAAGAAACTTTCTGTACATTAATTATATACAACTGTACAATAAGATGGGGGGGCGATATTAAAATACATACAATAAGAACACTTCTCAAAGTTTTTATTTTTTTTTGTCTGAGTGTTTGTCCAGCCTAATCTCCGAAAGTCATGGACGGGTTAAAACTAAATTAGCGCTGCAGGCCTGTTCATGTTGACCTCAGAAGGAAAAACAACCAATGTCGTATATAATGAAATACTTTACATTGGACGGAATTTCGGCATACTGCAAGAAACAAGAACCATTTGATAGAATAACCACTGATTATAATGCAACTGCGCTAGCTATGCAAACGAAGTCGCGGGCGCCAGTTAGTGCTTTATAAAACTGACTACCTTATGTCAGCGGCTTCGTGACACACAATGTAAACTCTTGAAATGAATTGAACAGATTACGTAATTTATCTAACTAAAAATTCGTAAATAAAATAAAAATTTAATAAAAACAAAAAAACCTGCCTGCCTTAAAAACAATAAGTAAATAGAAAATCAACTGAAAATGCCGGAACAAGATAAAAATTCAATTTTTATATGCAGTCGGAGGCAAAAAATTTTATAGCTTTGTGCATGCCTCCGACTGCATGTAAAAATTGAATTTTTATCTTGTTCCGGCATTTTCAGTTGATTTTCTATTGAGTTATTGTTTTTAAGGCAGGCAGGTTTTTTGTTTTTATTAAATTTTTATTTTATTTACATTAGACTATTAGACTGTTTATTTTAACGTATGTTACATGCTATAAATTATTTTCTAGAGTAAATTGTGAATAAAACTTTCTCCTTTACCATCACAAGTGAATGCTATAAAACGATATCGAACACACAGTGATGAAAACAGCGGCGCAACATTATGCAGCTCACAGTCGGATGAGCGCAAATAATGAAGTGCTGCAACGAGCTGCGGCTCCTCAGAGAACAACATCTCTGATAAATATTACAGACATTCATCATTACCAGCAGATAATGTAAGTTTGAGGATTTACGAGGCCCTAGAGATTATCTGTGGAGTTTATGAAGTTTAGAGTAAAATTACGTATTAAATGAATCAATTTATGTATAGAATTCCTTGAGAAATGTATTATGTAACATTGAAGGATGTTTTCAAACCTGAACAGCAGTTCCTAATGAAATAAATTTTAACCAATCAAAAATACTATTCAACTTTATAATTAGTAGATAAAGTAAGGTGTTCCATTAAACCACGAGGCCACCACAGAATAAAACCTATATCATCAGAGACCTCCTATTAAAGCCTACGTCACCACTTTTGTAACGAAGTGCCTACAACAGCTTTTTCAATATTCGGAGCAACAGGACATTTAGATAAGTAGAACAAACTTTTTCCTTTTAGTTTAGTAATTCTAGTTCAATATTTCAATACTAAATGAACGAAGATATCATGTCTTACTTACCATCTTACCAAAGGCTTAAGAAATGAAAACAAAAAGAGCTTTACATTAATTTCCAATGTATTTATACACTATAATCGAACACTAACCAACAGTACAAAACAGATTTCGGGAGAAATATAAAAATAGCTTTATTCTTTTAGTGGATATAATATCTGTTCTTCAAATCCTAATAAGTACATAACAAACGCGAAAACTGTGTATCTAAAATATAAACAATTTACAATAATCAAAAGCAATACAATCAA
>LUGF01043425.1:50048-69964 GCA_001625245.1 Calycopis cecrops
TATAAAGTGTATTGGTTGTCTATGTTTATTCATAGACCGTACACTGAATATTCATACCACAGATGATGTCTATGGTTAGGTAGATGACAAGAGCGAGTGGGATGTTTGACATTACTTAGTGACGACCATGACTTAGTGACAGCTACATAATATAAAATCTAATATGAAATCTCTCGAGGAGAGTGCACACCGGAACACGTCCATCGGCTGATGATAATGAATATAATAGCCACTTACTTTTGACTGCCTCATGGACCATGGTCCAGTGGTAGAAGTGAGGTCCCGAATTCCCGGGGTCGGACAATATTGGGATTTTTCAATGTCCAATAACAGTCCGGAGTCAGAAAGTTGGCGGTGTTACACTCCAGTGCCTCGGAGAACACGTTAAAACGTCGGTCCTGCGCCCGGCTTCTCTCCGATCGTGTCGGACCTCCGGCCTATGGGCTCTTATTATTAATTATTATAATAGTCACACTTGTAATTAAAATATAGTATTTATTCATGTATGTACTTACTCCGGGTGTACAGCGAAGGAGTGCAGCCAGCCGTCTTCCTCTGGACCCCAGTACTCAGACACACTCACCGTACCCACCACCTGGAAGATTTCACAACATATTTATTACAATATCATACTAAATATTACTGATACAATTTCACATGACTGAGATAGGTCTGTGAACTTCCGCACCGCAGATGCTGCCACCTTGTCGTGGTGGGGGGGCTTGCGTGCCTCTGGGATCCCCAAGGCTACGCCGGACAGGGCTACCCATACCGGACAGGATTAGGGGTAGAGGCCAGACTAAGAGCAACTCAGATGGCGTTGAATAGGAAGTTTGGCGGATTTGTCCAAATCGGACGATTCGGACAAATTGTATTGGGGCCAGGTATAGTGATATTGTATAGTGACTGTACGGAAGCGGCCGGGCAGTCCCCAGGGAGAAATTGGCCATTGTGCCGAGGCCAGCCTGTTGCTTGTAGGTCCGGGACCCTCTCATTATAGCGGCTGCAGGCCGCAGGGGTAAAGTCGATAGGGGCAACCCAGTTGTCGAGTCCGACAATGTACCCGGTCGAACCACCGTTACCACCGTAGCTCGTATTTATCGCTTAATTCACTGATAACTTATAGGTACCTAATACTTGGTTAATTGGTAGTGCTGGTCAAAGAGTTGGTTGCCTACTCATAAGCCAAGCCTCCCTGACGCGGCATAAAAATAACTAAATATCATTTAGCAAGTTTTAAAGTATATACTACTACATATTATATTACAATCGTTCATAGAGGTGGCTGGAGCTTCACGACTTATCGCGGTATTTACAACGTAAGCACTTTGAGCGTGCGACGATACTACGAACCTGATACATGTTATTACATTCCAGAGTTCTTGCGACACTTATTAGACGTAACAATACATTGTTATAAACGATCTTAAATTAACACATTGGTAAATGTCGGCTAAAAGAAATACCTAATTTATTGTAGGGACACACACTATTATATCGTGTAATTAATACAGAAGTAGGTACATTTAAAATAATTTCATAAAAAGAATGCTTGTATATAAAAAAAATGTACAATCGTAAAGTGAGTGAAAAATACAACACAAAATGACATTATTACAGATAGCGTCGGCAAGATCTTACATTAGTTGCATCCGGATTCCGCTGCTAGGCTCAACTCCTTTTTTTTAAATAATATTATGTCGGTCGGTACATACATGTAGTTTTCAATTAAATCTGATTATGAGCAATATATATTAATATCTGCACGTAATAGGACATTAGTGCTTGAGTCCGCAAAAAGGTTGAGTCCAGTGTAAAAACGCCTGTGGTACTGTCGCTCTGCCATTTATTCTCATCCAGACTCCTGTAGCGGCGAAGAGTTTCTACTTGTGACGTTGGCAGGCATTAACTTGGTATGTCGACACACACCGTCCGAGGTTTAGCTGGTACATTCGCATATGCTCCGGCCGGTTAGCCCACCCTAGAATTTCTTCTACCAAAATTGCTCATAGTTAGCATTGGTAGGCAAATATAATACTCAACATTGTTGTGTCTTCTACCAAGAACGTCATAGTATTGCTGAAACTATGTCTCAAAGCAATATTACGTCTGGATTATTCTCATAGACCATGCGTAATAAATTCCACTTTTTTTTAAATTTATTTATTTATTTTATTCAAACATTACAATATTAAATAAAAAGCAGACCAAAAAACAAGCAGGTTTGTCTGGAATGCTATTCTTATATTCTAATAATTTTCAACTTAAAAATAAGACTTATATCTACATACAGATATACAAAATAATTTAAAAAAGAAATTAAATTAAATTAATGCGAAATGAAATGAATTTTACAAGTAGGTTGAGTTAGAATAAGTTTACAAATTTTCCAAGAAATGTGTTTTTAGTTTTTGTTTAATGTTATTTCTTGTTATACTTTTTACAAAAGATGGATCTAGTTAATTAAATAAGCGAGGGGTGATATATGAAATCGTTCTTTCTCCATAAACATTAGTTGCCCTAGTTATTTGTAATTGTTTGTTAGTTACTTGACGTGTATGAATATTGTGTGATATTTCCTTCTGTATATGAATATTAAAAAAATGTTCTTTTACAGGGCTGTATTTGACTTTGCAATGTATTGGTACTACTCTACAATGTTTAAATAAGTCTATATCATTCATAATTTTGGCATTAGACGAAACTATTTTCTTTAGTATTCTAATTTGAAGTTTATAAATATAGTCCATATGACTTTTTTAAGTACGCCCGTAGCTTGTGATTCCATTACACTGCGATTACCGTTTTATAAAAAAATCGATATAAAAATCGTACTTGTAAAGTAAATTAGAATCCGATATTTTGAACAACATGGCTACATAAGTTTAACCTCCGCGCCCATATGCAGAGGGAGTCGGCACGTGGTCGGTTTTATTTTATTATTGTAACACTGTAATTTTGTTCACTCTTAATTTCAAATTCTTCTTGCACTTATTTATCTGACTTCTGACTGACTCCATCACTAAATACTGTAAATAGACATACCCCAAAAAAATGGCAAAATTAGATTTGCGTCTTTAATTCACCAATATACGATGTTATATAGTGTCCTCTCCCTACTCCAAGGGCCACCGGCTACTTACACTTCGCACGAAATTTGACAGCATAACTTACGCAGATCTCGTGTAAGCGAGAGGTCATGCATGCATGCAGCGTGGCACTATCTCTTACTATCATAATTGTCATCATGTAGCAAACAATGCTCTCGTGAATCATGATGATCAAAGTATTTGTCTCAATTCGTCCTGCAGAGCTTGAATGTTTACATTCAAAATTCCTTACTATGTGCTGACACTGGTGTTAGTCACACTCGCATATCATTTGCGTCTTTCCTGTTGTTATATTCAGAAATTATTATAATCCGCTTCTGATTGATTTAGTAATCAATCAATTTTTATTTTCACAAAGTCACAACCATATTTATTTATTTTTTTTACTAGCTGCACCCCGCGGTTTGACACGTGTAAATTTCGATCCCATGGAAAATAGAAAATCATCCCATGCCATCCCATAGGAACATTTTTTTGGGATATAACTATGTGTACTAACACAGAGAATATACTTCTCTATATGTGTGCCAAATTTCATGAAAATCGGTTAAGCAGTTTTTGAGTGAAGGAATAATAAACAAACAAACATACAAACAAACTTTCGCATTTATAATATTAGAAGGATTTATTGAAAAAGAAATACAACAAGCTCAAAAGCCTAGGAAAATATACATAGGAATGGTAAACAAAGTAACATATTATACTCTAACAGATAATAAATAAAAGTAACAAGTTTACTTATATTCTAAACACTAATATTGAGAGTTAACATTTCACTCAGAAAATAACCATTTTCTAGTCTAATTATTCTCGGTATCATAGTCATACAGATATTTAGATCTAAGAAGTGTTCACAATAACTGAATACTAATCCAACATCTCGCTCGTTGGCATAAGGTATGAATTTAGAAAATGATTCTGTTAAATTTATTTATGGTATAAATTTTGTATACATATAACAAATCATGGAGTAGTACTCTAACGGAACGAAGGCAAGGTAATTCTATAAATTCTCTCATTTATAACATAATTAATATGATTTTTGAAAGTTATAATGTTATTGATATTTCATACATTCATATCATCATCAATATTTCATATCATTAAAACATAGCAATATTATCAGTACCAACTCATACAGGTTTTGTTGGTACCAGTAAACTGTTTCTCTATGTACAACCTAAGAAATAATGTTCTTATATTGTAATTAAATATAGCTCAATCATGTTACTTTGTGGTTCATGAGCTTTCTATTTGAGAAAGAATGGTTAAAATTAGGCCAGAAAATTTTATATTTAGAGCTTATTCACTACAAACAAACAATAATTCCCAATTTATATTAGTATAGATGTATAGTAATTGCAAATGTTTAGATCTAATACAACAATAAATATATACTTAATAGTTTTAATTAAGTATCATTTACCTGTGAATATCCCCCAACAGGTTGGTAGTAATCATTCTCGCTCAACTCATACTGTATGTCAACATTTCGTTTTTGGTCTGGGTTCAGGAGCAGAACTCCCTTGACCTCTGCTACAACACCAAACAGTTCATTATTTACATTCTGTAAAAAAAATGTGCCATAATTATAATCAATAAATTTTAAATTTTTGTAGTAGTGTAATGTTGATGATGAATGTTAATATATAAGAATGTCTTGTTAATAAGATGAATAATTATAAAGTTAACCTTTCGGTTACCGCGGACGTTCATGAACGCTTCAAAAACACGCAGCGAACACGTGGTCGGTACCGGAAGATTTAAGAAATCTATTGGTTGAACCATAATTGGTGACCATAGTAAGTCATTTATTATTATATCAAGCAATTTTTATATTAGTTCACCAACCAATTTTTAATACAACAATAAAAAAAAGAGAACTATTGTGTTTCATGTCATGTTTGAGTGGTTTGTTTAGACCTCCAGTGGAAGGCCTTTAAACAAACCTTTAAAGGTTTTGCATCAATTAATAACCTATATTTTTTATGGCATAGGGGGGGAGGGGGGAAACAAGCAGTCGGAGTCATTTTCATGACTATCGACACATAGACATACACATAGAGGCTATACAGATGAGATGCCCTCCTTTCTCCTCCCACCTCCATAAGCCACCAGCTACTTACACACCGCACGAAATGTGACAGCACAGCTGTCACTTAACACCAGTCCAGTGTAAGCAAGAGGTACCTCATCGGTCGTGCAGGCCTAATACAGCTAAGCATGCAGTGTGGCACTACCTCTTACTATACTATAGAAATCTCAAAAATTGAATATGCAGTATAAAAATTAAGGTAAAAACTTTGCAGCCACTTGCTGGAAAATTATTGTGTAGTTCAAAACTAGTGTCATTTTTTTTTACTTGCTAATGCAATATTTTTATGCAAATTATTTAATCTAAAAAATTAAGCACCCTTTTAAAATCACAAACCTGAGCATGTTTCTGCGCCAAAGCTTGATGTGTGACAACAATCACTATTGTGACGAAAATGGCAGTCGCCGGCAACAGCGCCAGGCAGCCACTGACTGATACACCACAGAAGATGAAGAGCACTGCAGCCCCGAGCACACAGCACTCCAAAGTCAGCTGTGGTGGAACAATTGTACAAATTGTAACTGAGCCAATGACAAGGTGATATCATAACAACATAGAGAGAGGTCCGCATAGAGGTTACAAACACAGATGCATTGTCCCCCTTCCTGGGCTTACACACCGCACCGGGTACTTACACACCGCACGAAACGCAACAGCAAGAGGTACCTCTCTGGTCGTGCCTCTCACGTGTTATTGACTGATTGACCACTGATTTTTTATATTCAAATAGAAATGTTTGAAAATGTTTTTATTCAAAATAGAATTATACAAATCATTGAATTTTGAACGTCAACAATTATACCCACAACCGGTTCAACCCTAGGCCTCTCCTGGGAGGAACCGGGTGTATATATTACTTACCTCTTGTAAAAGGAAGAACCAAAATGCATCCCACAAATGTGTTGAAAATCCTCGCCGTACGAGATCCCGCCGACATTCGAGATCCTCTCTTCGAGCGAGTCGTATTATTACTTCATATGTCATTATCGTTAAGTTAATTTTTATATTACAAAATAAATATTATCAGTCTTACAATATACATTACAAAATTAATGTTATCAGTCTTTGAATATCATGTCCCAATGAAAAGGCAAAAGTTTAAACACATTTTTTAAGTTATATCAAATAATCAAACAGAAAACGCAAAAGTCAAAACAATTTACGTGCCGGTTGACAGGAAGTGTTACCCACAAACAATAGATAATAATACATTAGTCATTACGTAGACAGAGAATCTACGATACATTATGCCACAAACTATAGAGCCAAAGTGCTACCTAAACCAGATTATAAAATTGCGTACTACATAAATAAAATAAAATTAAAAAAAAATATTATAAAAATAATATTTAAAAAAAAGAGAGTTAGTTCGCCATTGTTGCCGCAAACAAGTTTTTATATGGAAAGCAGGTACAAATTGCAATTTGCAATACACACGATGTGTATACTACGTACCGTAGGTACCTACTTTCAAAATAAAAAGTGTGCAGATGTATGCTATTAATAACGGTTCAAAAACCTGCTGAACAACTGAAAAAACCGCTGGTGTAGATAGAGGGCATGTTAGGAATATAGTAATTGTAAACAAATTGAACTATGCCTAGTTAAAAAATTAACATTAATTCTAGACTAGCACGCTAACTAGTGGCCGAAACAATTTGTGCTCAAATGTGAACCGAATGCTAGAAATTTTCGTTTTATACAGATGATTCTCCTTTCTACCAATACTCTCCATTATTTTATGTAAAAACAGTTTAGGTGATTCCGAAATGTAAATAACTCGTTCATCTTAGTGATTTGGACTAACTGGACTGCTAGATGGCGCTAGTATTTTACAGACTATCTTTGTGTAATGTTAGATGTCGCTTATTTTAACGCGGTAGGATATCAATTCTCATCATCACATTTTCAAAGATTGTCTGTAGACAATATTTGAAATCTAACTCTCTTCACTCTTCAGTTTAATTTATGCGTCTAATACACTCATAAAACTATCAGTCTTGAAACGTTTAAGCCTTATATATAAATATTGTCATTGATTAAAAAAAACAAAATTAAAAATTTTGAAAATAACCTCGACGGTTAAAATGTAAATGAAAAAAGGATAATTTAATTTAAAAAAACCCGCCTTACATAATATCATCATTATAATAATTCTAAAAATGTTTTCAATATTCCAGAAAATTTACAGTCTTTTATAGTGGTTGGAATTTGGATTCAACTAAGTATTGAAATTCTTCGTTCCCATGGGCCTTCCTAGAAAAAGAAATTTACCAAACCTTTCCGCATAAACTACAATCGCACTTTGGCTTACATGTGTGACTAATAATTGGTAAGGTAAGCTATTGGGTAAGATGACAATTACGAGCATATTTCGCAAATATTTTTTTCTTGCTTGCAGGTGTGTCTGCACCTTGTGTATGAGTTATAACACAAATTGATGACACGCTTCGAGTTACCAACTCACCAGGCATCATATAAAACTTTAGTACTTAACTATACCTACAGTACCTAAACCTAGTAGGTATGTCATTTTACACCCACGTCTTGTATGTTATCTTACCCAATGGATATAGGTACATGTTTCATTTTAATTACCGTTATAAAAATTTTAAGGTTACAATAGACATTTATCGATATTTCTATCACTTAATAATCCTATTAGGTATACATTGCAAATTAGTTTGACCAGAAAACTCTTACTTTACTCACATTTTCCCACCAAACAAAAGAGCAAAAAAAATTGAAATCAAAATCAAAAAATATTTACTACATTTCAAAGTGCACTCGTTATTCGCTATGCTGAATTTCAATACCAACTACGTCTCCATAAACTCACTAAAGCGTCACAGGATCACCCTTGGCGCGTATTAACAAATATGATGAGTGTGTCATCTTATCTGACTATGTCATCTTGAGCACAATTCCCCTATGTAAATTGATTCTGATAATTATGTATCGCGTTAAATCATTAGGCTCCTAACATGATAATCAATTTGTGATAATGATTCAGCTGGTTGTTTCTATGTAATAGCCAATACGGCCGACTATTGGACTCGATAAGGTTATCCACAAATCCATCATTCTTATCAATAAAGTATTTTAATATTGTAAGGCATTGGAATTGACACCTAATACGCAGGTAGCTACATAAGATGCATGGTGGAAAACTAAATCTTACATCAAGACTGCCGGACAGGGCTACCCATACCTGACAGGATTGGGGGGAGAGGCCAGACTAAGAGCTTCTCAGGCGAGGAGTCCTCCACCCGTCCCTCTTAAGGCGTACATCGACAGTTTACCCATGAGACCATGTCGGTTTTACCTTTAATATACATATATTGGGGCCAATCATCGAACAATAGAATGTCAGTGTACATGTGACATCGTGTTTAGTGCGCGCTTTCAATAGGGTAAAGTCCGGATAGTTGCCCCACATTTTAAAAAACAGCTCTTATTAAAACTGTGTACTAGCTACTTGTAATTCTAACTGTATGATGACGAAACACGTGGGTCTATTTCAATGGCCCATGCGGCACTGAGGCCTGCTCGGGGCCACTTCATTATGATCAAAAACTAATACTGTTATTTATCAACAAGCCTAACATAGTGCATTTGAAACAGGCCAATCCATCCGTTCGAGGCACCTATCCGGCTTTAACCCTGTATTATCTATTCTATTCTATTCTATTTTTTTTATTATATGCTAATAGCAGTCGAGGACATTTTCATTTCAGTACAATTGATTCAAAATATACAAGATGTATTTCAGTACAACTTTACTGTATAATATCTATATTATCCTAGTTTAGGATAGGCGAACTTTTATGTTTAAAGTATATACCTACGTGCCAATTTTCTAAAATAATGTTTAATGAGGACTTAGACGTGCCAACAAAATATATTAAAACGGATCCACACTGCATGCTTGCATGCAGCCGAATTGGGTCGGCCGCGGCTCGGCCGGGGAGGTGCCTCTCGCTTACACAATACAGGAGTAAAGTGACGCGTTTGTTGATGTATTGTCGCGTTTGGTGCGGTGTATAAGTAGCCGGTGGCCCATGTAGGTGGGAGGAGGAGGAAGGAGGGCAACGCATCTGTATAACATCTATGCGAATGTCTATGAGTCCGTAGTGATTAAAATTACTCCGATTGCTCGTTTGCCCCTTTATACTATAAAAAATGCAAAGCAAGGGCCAGATGTTGGCACCATCTATCCTACGAAAAAAATGATGGGCCTTATCTGTACGTCTTGGATTTAGACGGTCGTACGCGGAGTTGGACTGGCATGTCAGCACTCCTTTTTTATGGTATAGGGAGGCAAAAGTGCAGTGGGAGCCCTTTTCATGACTACCGACGCCCGTAGACATCCGCATAGAGGCTACACAAATGCGCTGCCCTCCTTTCTCCTCACATCTAGATGGACCACCGGCTACTTACACACCGCACGAAACACGATAGCACAGTCACTTCACGCCGGTCTCGTGTAAGCGAGAGGTACCTCCCCGGTCGTGCGGCCCAACTCGACCGCATGCAAGCATGCAGTGTGGCACTACCTCTTACAGAATTATACATTGGCACTTAATAATCATGTATTGGAACTTACGGGTTATATTTCAATGGGACGCCATGGTTGCGCAACCAGTCGCCGGCTGTCAGAAAAATGTATACTTACAGCTCTATAGAGAGCTACTCACCTGGTGTCCATTAGGTTGCGCAACCATACGTACAGCGCCGGATTAAGCTCTGGCGGGGCCCTGGGCTGGGAGTAAAAAAGGGGCCCCTAATGGGCACAAAAATTATCGACATAATATCTATATATATAAAACTCAAATGTGACATATCTATCAACGCACAGCCCAAACCACTGGACGGATCAAGCTGAAATTTGGCATCCAGGTAGATGTTACGACGTAGGCATCCGCTAAAAAGGATTTTTAGAAATTCAACCCCTAAGGGGGTGAAATAGGGTGTTGAAGTTTATATGGATTTCTTAGAAATTAAACGCGGGTGAAACCGCGGGGCACAGCTAGTAATATCATAAAAAGAATGTAATAAATATGTACTTGTACTTTGAGTACCAAAAAAAATTGCAAATTTTTAATGCCCGCAACTATGTATACTGTATATATTTTTATAACTTTTCACGTATTCCTGAAGTGTATCAGCAATACATTCCGGTAATTTGCAATTATGTGAATGAAATTAAGTGATCTCGAGAAATAATTTTAGATTTCAGTAGCTTTAAACAAACAGCCGCAAGTAGATAGATACCTACTTATTCAACGAGTCGTCTTTGTTTATCAATGTAATGTAAAATGTTAACAAAAATATGCACCGATGTCGGCAATGCTTCCCTGCCTCCGTAGTAGTAATTTTGTGATGCCCTTTTTGAAATTCAGAAAGTTACAAACTCGTCAACGGCTTGTGATACTACTGTATTTTGACTTTTCCCTGTTAAGAAGTAGTCCAAATTTTGTAAATTTTGGAGAACGGCGATGATGCAAAACTTCTAATAACGATCCCGATAATAATTATTTTCTCCAGCAGAAAAAGATCACGTCAACGCAAAGAACATTTTAGTTACCACGCCCGAGCTACCCTCGATTACAGAATCGCGAGGAGAGGGAGCTGTCTGGTTGGTCTGTTTGACCATTATAATAATGTTATTATAATCTCTCTCATATCGGGGAGCATGTCTGTCAACCGAGAGATAGATCGGTACCCCTGTCGACCCCAAGCTTTCGTCGGGCGAAAAATCATAGTAATCAGATGAAGCGGTATTGGACTTCTCTTCGTTTCTGCAGCATTCATTCACGTCCGAAAGGAACTCCCCAAAAGATGCTATCACCTTGTCGCGGTTGGTTAGCTTGCGTGGCTTGTCTCTATGATGCCTAAGGGTATGCAGGGCAGGGCTAGTTATACCGGACAGACTTGGTGGGAGAGGCCAGACTAAGAGCAGCTTGACTCGGGGTACTCCCCCGTCCCTCTGAATCAGAAGAGGGCGGCGTGGATTAGAATGAGTAGCGGGTCCGATTTGGACATTGGTTACAGGGGCTAGGGGTCAGGTTGGCAACCTGACACTATTGCATGGTTCGGACTTCGTAGTAGAGACTATTCAATGGCAGCCAGACAGTCTCCAAGGAGGGTAAATCTGGCCTTTCCACCGAGGCCAGCCAGTCGCTGGAGGGATCCTATTTCTTGTAGATTCAGGTCACTACAATTATAGCCGTCTGAGCCCGCAGGGGTTTAGTCGATATTGGACTCCCAAATGTCGACTTTGGCCTAGGGGCCATCCGGGCTCCTAGGTATCATACCTAAATGTATTCCCCCGCGTCAACAAAAAAAAACTTGGTCACTTGGTGGAAAGTGTAGACTTGGCCGACGATGAAGCACAAATGCCTAGAAGGTACATACTCACCCTCGATTTAAAGATTTCCTGGTTGTGAGGGAATACAGACGTTAGTGGAATTGGTTTTTGTTCGGTTTAAGGGAGCTAGGAATCATTTTCTTTTGCCAATTTTACTTAAATGGAAGATCCATTTGGGTGAAATTGGCAAGGTAAAAAAGCTTATTGTTGTAAGTACAATAATTAATTATTGCAGTGGTACGTAGAGTGTCGTTAAATTCTAGAATCGCCTGTTATTTGTATCTTTCACCAGATCAAAATTCCTTAGCCTGAAGTCTTCAAATGGCATTCCTTCAATACACTTTTAACAAACCACTTATTAACCATTAAACAAGGGATTTATTTAAAAAATAGACTTCAAAAAGTACCTATAAAATGAATTTAATTTAAAAATTTTGAATAGCAATGGCTATTTTTTTATGTATTTAATGGTTGAGATGTAATGCCGTTTTGTATCACAAGTTCTCGTCCATTTAATATTGAATAATAATAAATAATTATTGCATTCATTTGTCCTTGTTGAATTTGAAATCTGATTTAATATACTTGGGTATATTTTTTATAACTTTTAATATCTGACAATAAGTTTTCGTGACACATGGGGCCCCCTTGAGTCGCGAGGCCAGGAGCTGTAGCCCCCCCTAGATCCGGCGCTGGTGCCCAGTAGAATATATTAATCTATGTAGGTAACGTAATAACGTCATAGTGCTACAAGTGTAGACGGAGAATACAATTGTATTCTCTGTCTACGGCTACAAACTTATCTGACCCGATCCGATCAGCTAGTGACAGCAGCTCTAATCTAATGAAGTGTTGCCATTAAAATAAAATTTCTATTTTTAGAGTAAAAATAATTAAAACTATGCCATCACAACACTAAAATCAAGATAACTATTACTTTAATAGTATACCTATACAGGGTGTGGCTTAAAAAATGGCCAAAACTTTAACTGCCGATAGATAACAGCTTGCCTAGTCCGAATAAGAAAAAAAGTTTAGTAAAATATTGAAGGTTCTCAAGTTTTCGGCCATTTTTGAATTTTTAGGAAAAATCCAACCTTGATCACTCTTTTTCATGCCATTACCACAAAAAAGGGATTTTTTAGATTATTATTTTTTTTAAAGACTCAAAATAGGTATTAGGTAATGACGCTTGGAGACGTTTCTCTTCTTGCATAAAAGATAAAATTTTTAAAATAAAGTTTGTCGCAACCCTTTATGATAAATGTGTTATGTGCGTCGCTTTACCAATAAAATTGTAAATAGATTGTCATTTCAAAATGACGGCTTTAGTCCTAGTCTCAGCCACCGGGTCAGAATCAGATATGTTTGTGGCACTATAGTATAATAGTAGATTATATCACAAGGGAGTAAAATAGTATTTTAAGGCGAGGGAGCTATTTTGAAACGAGAGCGGAACGAAGGATTCTAAAGTAGAATCTTGAGTGTAGCGAGGGATTCAACGTACCTACGTCGCCCGAGGATAAAAATATTTTGCGACCGCGGGACATACTCTACTTTTCATCCCTATCTATGAGAAAAATAAATAAGTAAATCGTGTTTATTATTACAATACATTTTACTTTTAGTAGATATAATAAAATTATGTACATAGAAAGAAGAAGAAGAGATACACAATTAAAATTTTATATTTACATTTGTGCAATTATTGAAAAATAAATTTATTGTATCGTTGTTTAATTTATCGCAAAACGCAAAGGAGTTATCCATACAGCCGAGTATGCACCGAGCGGTGCGTACTACACTCTACCGTGCCGGCTCCTTTGGTCTGTGGTCCATCTTTTTGATTCTAATTTTTAAAGCAACATTAGCGTTCCAAATTCAAATCTCATTATTACCCTGCGAAACCCTTTTAACAAAAACACTTATTTTAGGCGCACTTTTTGGCGAACCAATGAGCCTTTTTCGAATTTATGGGATGAAAAAAATAGACCTGTGTAATTGTCCAATGCCTATAAGTGAGTGAAAAATGGTCTTGTCCAGTATAATACTTTTAAATTATCGATTTTTTCAGTTCTTAAGAATTTTTATACAGGAAACAATCATATTGATCAGGAAGAAAGATATAGATAAAGAGAATAATGTAAAACAATATACTACTATAATCATATTTCTCTGAGCCAATTACTAGCCGGAGTTTAATCAAATATCGTACGAAAACTTTCAATAACAAAATTGTAACCTGAAAATATTTTCATATTTATTATTTTATAAATATTTCCTGGCAGTAGTTATTGATAATACCCATTGCTTATTTAAAAACTATAGATTGTGGTTATGGGCTAAATGCTCGTATACACAGATATTAAAATTTACGGGTAGATAAATATTTTTATCGTTTTTAGTCAACCTGTGTAGTCTGTGGTCACGCTCATAAAAGCAATTCGTATTGTAACGAACGTTCTCTATTTTGCAGTTTTAATTAAAAGTATAATAAGTAGTAAAAGTAAGTCGAAAATACTTCTGCCTATACCACAAGTACCAACTATGTCAGAAAGAATACTACGAGGAAAATATGCAGAATGGTACTCAATATATTTCCCTAGTAAAAGAATGGTTACCTTGAGATTGATTTGAAGCTTGTGAAACCGCAGAGCATAGCTTTAAGTAATATTAAATACTTAAAGCTAATAACCGATACCTTCTAGAAGTACTTACAACAATATTTGTATGTTACAGTGAAACATTTGACATGCACCGGACAAGAGTACTTTGCGGACGTGTTCGGGTACTTGTTGGTAACAGAGAAGAGAAGCTCGAGGCCGAATCAAATGAAGTCGAGCCGACGAGCCTTCGTGCCGAACTGGCTGATGGAGATCAATGTAAGCTGATTCTTATTTATTTTAAATTGTGCCGGCGCGACCGGGGCACCGGCAGTAGCTCTCGCTTACACGAAACCGGCGTAAAGTGACAGCTGTGCGTTTCTTGCGGTGTGTAAGTAGCCGGTGGCCTGTGGAGGGAGGAGGAGGGGGAAGGGGGGCTACGCGCCTGTATAGCCTCTATGCGGATTTCTAAGGACGTTTGCCCCCTTATGATATTAAAAAAAAAACGATTTCTGCCGAAGCTAATACGTATCCACACAGGGCACGCGCGCGTGCGTTGTTCACGCAATCACTTTGGCATCGTGTGACCAAGAGTTACTAGTCTGTAAATGACTACCGTCGCCCATACATGTCCGCATGATATTGTCTTAAGTGTGTGGTGTGTAAAGTGGTGCCACTTTCAGACAGTACCCGAGCAATGTGATCATGTTATGTCAGTCTTGTTAAGCTGATTATAATGTTTAAAGTTTACGCGAATATTAATAATTACTATATGTTTCTGAAACGTCGAGCTTTGATAATAATCATGTTTCGTGTTGTGAGTGAGTAGGCGGTGGCCCATATAGAAGGGAGGAGGATGAAGGGCAATGCATCTGTGCGGATGGCCATGGGCGTATGTCTATGGCTCCGACTGCTAGTTTGCCCCCCTTATACTATAAAAATAATAATAAATAAATGAACCGCGATAAAGTCCTTTAAATTAGTTTTATTATAGGTGTAGACTGTTGAATGAGTCTCTCAAGTTTCAGCTGGATAAAGCACTTTGCGTTACTCGCGATTGTTTCAAAAGTGTTTTAAAATGTCCGCGAGTGTTCTGTCTGAACACAGCCTTAATGTTTATGTAATCTGCTTTAAGTGTGGGAGCTGTTGTGTGCACGGCAGCAGATACTCCTGAAGTAATTTGTGTTCCGACGCCCACAAACATGCGCACAGATCTGTTGTTCGTCTCCTCCCACCTCCATCGGAAACTCGACGGCATCTGACGGCACCAATGCACCGACAGCGTGACGAGCGAGAGATTCCTGCTCGGCCGTACTGCTCGCGTCGGGTGTACATGTATTCAAAATGTAGATTATATACATATTTGCAATAGTTTGTCTAACTGATTGTGAGTCGGACGGTCATGCTAATCTCTTGAAGTCAGATTGTATAAATAGCCCAATTACATTCAGGCTGGCCGTTTCGTAGATTTACAAAGCGATACATTTATAATAAGGCTGCTCATCTTGAGCCTCATTGTATTATTCCACACTGTAGAATGACTGTTTATTTACCAAATGAAACATTTTTTAAATGGCTTTAAGTCAATCTTATGCCTTCAGAATTATTCGTGTTTGAGTTCAAATAATACACATACGTTATAGCGCCACCGCAATTTCAACTTAAAACTGACCTAACATCGATTTGTACGATCCCCGATATATCCATTGTAAATAAAAATAGCCCAGCGAGGTACCCGGATTAAAAATAAAGTTGCAGTCAGTTTGTACTAAATATGAATGTTGTAGGGCCCTACCGGCAATCCAGCGGTGGTACAAACAGCGCTGTGGTGTCTCGACGCATTCCTGGCGCGCAGCCACATCCGAAAGATCCGAGAGATCCGCAGAAAGTCCCTGCAGCTGGTGGCTGCGGCGTGCTGTTGGCTCTCCCAGAAGTTGTGCGGCCCAGCGATCTCTGCGGGCATGCTCGTCAGATGCTGCAGCAATGCGTTCACCGTTGGCAAACTGAAGTGCATGGAGACAACAATTTTGACAAAGTTGGTAAGTTGCTCAATTTTTCATTGCGTAGTGCATTTCAGACTGAATTAAGCCGATATATGGGTCTGCAATGGCTGAATAACTGACTTTGATCCTGTAGATCATATTTGATAGAATCCTATTTGAAATTAAAATATTTTTAATCAAATTAATTGACCACGTCATTGGTTTAGTGGAAATGTTCAGTCACAGTTTGTGAACCAGGGATGGATTGAGTCCTGAGCAGGATCCATGAAGATGAGAGCTGCGGATTAGATAGACGACCGGGGACGTACCGCTCGCTTACACTAAACCGGCGTAAAGTGACAGCTGTGATTGCATGATGCAATTTGAGCCGGTATCGTGTAAGCGGACCTTCTCAGTCGGCCCGATTCGGATACATGCATGCATGCAGCATGACACTACCTCTTACTAATTATAATCAAAAATTGCTGATATCCTAAATTTCGCTCACTTACACGAAATCGGCGTAAAGTGACATGTTATGCTGTTCGTGCGGTGTGGAAGTAGCCGGTGATCTAAGAAAGTGGGAGGAGGAAGGAAGGCGGCGCGTCTGCATAAACTGTACGCGGACGTCTGCGGGGTCGGTAGCCATGATAATGTTTCCGACTGCTTATTGTTACAGAAATTCCCGAGGAGCCCTGTGGTGGCGCAGGACTTCATCCCGTACCTGTGCCGCTGCGCCGAGCCCACTCTATTCGTGCTCGAGGAGGCCGCCACATTCATCTGCATGGCGCCTCTGATGAGATCCCGCGCGCTCTGCCTCGAGTACCCGTCGGTGGTCGCTGCTGGCTCCGTGTCGACCGCGCTGATGTTGCTCGACGAGAGTAGAGCCGCGCTTGAAGCAGACAGCTTGTACGTGTGATCGCTTACAGCCCGTCCAGATAAAGTATTTTGACTCGCGCGTAGGCGAACGAGCGTTGTCGCGTCCGGTACTACGCGCGAGTCGACTCGCGGACCGGACTAGTAATTGTTATTGGGATTCTCGAGTTCTAATACCAGTCCAGAAGTTGGAGGTGTTCCACCCGCGCCCCGGAGAGCACGTTACTCGTACGTCTTACGCCTGATGTCTCTCCGGTGGTGTCGGAGTGCCGTCCCAACGGAATATGAGAGTAGAGAGTGTACTTGTGTAAGGCTGTTGTAGGTTTCCGTGTGGTTCGTAAGTACACGGTGGTCCGTTGGAGGTGGTGGAGAAATGGGGGTACCGCACCTAGTTCTCGAAAAACATCATGAAAATGGTCCTGACTGTTTGTTTGAATAATATACATAATACAAAATAATCCAATTTTCATATAGATACCGAGCGGCAGTTGGGAAAGCTGTCGGTTTCGATACGGTGCGCTGTGCAGTTGAATGTGGCATGTACTGCCACGTCGCCTTGGTGCCGGTACAAGGCAGCGCACGAGCATTGCGAGTCGGCGTTGCTGAGAAGATACGGTTTGTTTATTTTTGTTTAATACAGAATAAACGAACCCACCTGAAGTGTTGTTTTTTTATTGTTTAGTTCCCCGTCCATATTTTCCCTTTCTGATCATGGAAGCATGTCGCATAATACTCTTTAATTTTAGTAAGAAGCACTTCAGTACATTGTAGCTGAGTTCGGCAAGCCCGGGAACTTTTCACTCACAAGACACCGCCGTGAAGGGACATACACACACACACACACGCCGTACGTATACGTGTGAGTAAACGGTGGCTATGGGAGGAGTAAGGAAGGAAGGTGAAGCATCTGCGTAAGAATCATGTCCATGGGCATGGGTTGTCATCAAAAGGCTCGGACTGCTCGTTTGCCCCACATGTTATTAAATAATTTTACCTAATCCTCTAGTTAGAGGCACCACACACATGCTACTTCTAGCAGCGGCGGTCGGCGATTTAGTCGCTTCTTATAAGCTGAATGCAACGAACCAGCGCCGGATTAAGCTCTGGCGGGGCCCGGGTCTGGGAGTAAAAAAGGGGCCCCTAATCAGCACAAAAATTATCGTCAAAATATAATATCATAAAAAGAATAGTTAAATTACTTGTACTTTGATTGACAAAAAAAAATTAGCATTTTCTTAATGCCTATACTATACTGCATGTATTTTTATAAGTTTTCACGTATTGCTAAAGTATTTCATTATTACATTCCGGTAATTTACAATTATGTGATTGAAGTTAAGAGCGTTTACGCCTTGCGCACGTGGTTTTATGTAATTCATGGGTAATTCAAACCCACACATACGGATCGCCGTGTGAGTAGCATATATATAATGTTAGTATATTCTATAGTCAAATTAACCCACTATGATCCACGTACTGAACTGATTTCGTTTGCGACCAGTGTTTTAGAGACGTTTTAAAAAATTTACAGAAAAATAATTACGATACAATAATCAAAACTTTAAATGCATGATTGTAAAGCATATGCTCTAGTTTATTGGTAAGCTATTATTATATTAAATTAAATAAGGTATATCCTCAAAAAATACATATAAAATTTTAAATATTTCATTTTTTTTCTCATAGATAAGATACCAAAACCATTTTTTTTTTCTACTAACTATTCTCTCAAGGATCTTATCAAGTGGTTATTATTTTTTGTTACTTATATATTTCAGTACTTTTATGATATTTTGAGCCTCGAAACTGATGCTAAAAGGGAAAATAACAAACCTCTAATAAGTAATCATGATAGAATGCGTACATACTAAATTAATTCAAATATTTTTTCTACTAACTATTTAGACAAGAAAATGTCCTACAATTATTAGTATGTAACATATAATATAGGATACGTGGTTCATGATTTTAAGGTGTTTAAAAAGTACTGTTTTAAAGGCAAATTGCGTTGGAAGGCGTAAACGCTCTTAAGTGATCTCGAGAAATTATTTTAAATTTTTTTTTTTAACAAACTGCCGCGAGTAAATATATAGGTACCAACTTATTCAACAAGTTGCTATTGTTTATCAAAGTAATGTTAAATGTTAATAAAAAATATGCACCATTGCTGAGATACACCAATGCAGTGGTAATTTTGTGATGCCCTTTTTGAAGAAGTTCAAAAGTTACAAACTCGAGAAAAAGATCACGTCAATTCAAAGGCCTTTTTAGTTACCGCGCGCGAGCTACCATCGATTTCAGAGTCACGAGGCGAGGGAGCTGTCGGTCCGTTTGGCTTTGATTGATTAGTTATTATAATCTCTCTCTTATCGGGGTGCATGTCTTTCAACCGAGAGAGAGAGAGAGATCGGTACCTCTTTCGACCCCAAGCTGCCCGACGAAGAATCATAGCAATCAGATGAAGCGGCAATGAACTTCTCTTCGTTTCTGCAGCATTAATTTAGGTTCGAAAGGAACTCACCCGAAAATGCTGCCACCTTGTCGTGGTTGGTGGTTTTGCGTGCCTCTATTATCCCCCAGGGTATGCAGGGCAGGGCTAGCTATACCGGACAGGCTCGGTGGGTGAGTCAAGACTAAGAGCAGCTTGACTCAGGGTACTCCCCCGTCCCTCTTAATCAGCAGAGAGCGGCGTGGATTAGAGTGAATGGCGGGTCCGATTTGGACATTGGTTACTGGGGCCGGGGGTCAGGTTGGGAACCTGACCCTATTGCATGGTTCCGATGTCGTAGTAGGAAGTATTCAATGGCAACCAGACAGGCTCCAAGGAGGAGAAATCTGGCCTTTTCACCGAGGCCAGCCTGCCGCTGGAGGGATCCCTAT
>LUGF01043425.1:73504-83607 GCA_001625245.1 Calycopis cecrops
TAAAAGTCCAATGCTATCATTGGCTAAGTCGCGCTTCTATAGTAAAAAATATTGCACTCTCTGTTTCACTCCGATTTATTGCCATTACTATGAGTTCTCACGTTTTGAAACGCTAGCGATATAATTATCGACTTTTATAAAAAAAAATTGTTATTTTAATCAATTAATATTATACATAGGTTCTGTTATTGATATAGAACTCAAAATTTTCTTTTCGATGACCACTAAAATTTCACGCTGTATAGGTACCAACTTATTCAACAAGTTGCTATTGTTTATCAAAGTAATGTTAAATGTTAATAAAAAATATGCACCATTGCTGAGATACACCAATGCAGTGGTAATTTTGTGATGCCCTTTTTGAAGAAGTTCAAAAGTTACAAACTCGAGAAAAAGATCACGTCAATTCAAAGACCTTTTTAGTAACCGCGCGCGAGCTACCATCGATTTCAGAGTCACGAGGCGAGGGAGCTGTCGGTCCGTTTGGCTTTGATTGATTAGTTATTATAATCTCTCCCTTATCGGGGTGCGTGTCTTTCAACCGAGAGAGAGAGAGAGAGATCGGTACCCCTTTCGACCCCAAGCTGCCCGACGAAGAATCATAGCAATCAGATGAAGCGGCAATGAACTTCTCTTCGTTTCTGCAGCATTAATTTAGGTTCGAAAGGAACTCACCCGAAAATGCTGCCACCTTGTCGTGGTTGGTGGTTTTGCGTGCCTCTATGATCCCCCAGGGTATGCAGGGCAGGGATCCCTATTGCTTGTAGATTCGGGACCCTCCAATTATAGCCACCGAAGGCACCCAGGGGTTTAGTCGATATTGCACAAGTAAATGTCGAGTCAGACATAGGCCTAGGGGCCACTCGAGCTCCAAGGTATCATACCTAAATGCCCCTGCGTCAACAAAAAGCTCAAAGCTACCACAGTAACTTAGAGAACGTTTGTTGTGCTATGTCAGCGTTGACGTAAAGCAGCAGCTTGTAAGATAGAGGTACATAAGGGTGCCAGAGATTAACGAATGATATGATGGCATCATTTTGTCCAGTTCCTCGCAGTGTTGTTTGGTAATAACTTGTGATGAACAGTACAAACGACAACACTCTACCACCAATCACTTTGGACATTGTTTTGCATCAGAACATGAGTCGAGCCAACACGATAATCGCTTGCTTTCGTAAAAAATGCTTATATTTTCATCACAAGTGACAACGTGGTTTAAAATGTCTTCGCTTCTGGGTCCTTCGAATATTGCAGTTTTTTTTTATACTGGATAGGCTTACGGTTGGCCATTGTCTCACCTGGTGGAAAGTGTAGACTTGGCCGACGGAGCACGCGTGCCTAGAAGGTTCATTCATTCACCCTCGATTTAAAGATTTCCACGTTGTAGGTGTGCAGGAATACAGATGCTGGTAGAATTGGCTTTTGTTCGGTTTTTAGGGAGCTAAGAAGCTTTTTTACTTTGCCAGATTCACCCAAACGGAAGATCCATTTGGGCTAAATTGGCAAGTGAAAAAGCTTATTGTCGTAACGATAATAATTGCTGTGGTATATAGTGTCGTTACATTCTAAGCACTGAAGTATATTTTACTGTATATTCTAGTTTATATTATCTTTTCACAGCCCCCGACCCACTATACTTCTAGAAAATAACGAAAACTTTAATTTTTTTTGCACGTATTAATTCTAGACTGGCTGCGATTAACCGGCCTCTGGTCTGCCCGGCAGCTCGCGATGATGATGTGTGGTGAGTGGTGACGTCAATAAGATATCTCCGCAGATAAGACAAGCCCTCGGCTCTCGGCGATGACGGTGTGCTTTTGTTATCAAATCCAATGATCACGCCTACAGGGGCTCACGCTGCACTCGCGAGTTGTATGATTCTGATAAACAATGCGGCGTAATCTGTTTTCTTATAATTTCTTTTGGTGACTACTGACGCATATGAACCACTAGCTGCGCCCCGCGGTTTCACCCGCGTAAATTTCGACCCCGTGGAAAATAGAAAATCATTAAATGGCATCAAATAGGAACATTTTTTCGGGATAAAATATATCCTATGTGTTAATCCAAGTCACTGTGGGTGTGTCAAATTTAATGACAATAGTTTCAGCAGTTTTTGCGCGAAGGAGAAACAAACAAACAAACATACAAACTTTTACATTTATAAAATTTGTAGAAAGTAGGATGGACCATATCGTAATATTATGCTCTTATTTTATAATCACTCTGTCTTATATGTAAGGTATAGGTACATTTTTAAAGTTTTAAACTTTCGCGTAAATTGTATTTTTTTTATGTGTTATAAGTACCATCATTTCTTGTTGGGTAATACGCGAGGAGACATCAGTGACCCATCCTCTTACTGGTGTGATTCAAAACCGGTGCCAGGTTACATGTTAACCATGAGACCTGGCTTATACCGAACCACACCGTTTTGGTACTTACTTCGGGTAATCTTTATGCTACCTATCTTAATGTCTTAATGTAATAAAATGTTATTGTCAGCATGTGTTATCTTGTGTGTACTCTGTTATTGTCGTCTCATGTATTGTGTCCGAATAAATGTTTTCTTTCTTTCTTTCTTTCTCTTTCAGTCCTTAACCTTGCACGCTCAATGACGTCATGAGCGCTAACGCCAAGGACCGGAGCGAGTAATTAAATCGCGTATTATATCTCCATATCTCTCTAGAAGATGAAAACGCCCATGAAAATTGCATAGAGGTTATATAGATTCCCTCCTTACTCCTTCCCCATGGACTAACGAGAACGAATGAACGCAGTAGTTACTTTACAGCGGTACCGTGGAGCGAGAGGTACCCGGTCGTGACGACCCAGCTCAGCCTCGGTGCAGCACGGCAGCAACACCAAGACGGCCGACGCGAGAAGCTTTCGTCCACTTCCGAGAAGAAAAAAAAGGTGGTGCCTGCAAGCATGCAGGCGAATTGGGCCGGCATGGGGAGGTACCTCTCGCTTACACAATACCAGCGTAAGTAAACTAAGTAGCCGGTGGCCCAAGGAGGTGGGAGGAAGGAAACGCATCTGTATAACCGCAATGCGGATATCTATGGGCGTCGGTACTTATGAAAATGACTCCGATGGCTCGTTTGCCCCATTGTAAATAAAATAAAATAAAACTGAAAATAGCCTTTATTTCTACTAAATTTTACATGATACTTATTTTCTAACTTACACAACAAGATAAAATAAGTAAATGTGTTTAGTATTTGCCTCTTCCGCGTATTCCTGTCCCAAACCTTTCCATGTCACTCTATCCCGAGCTTGTCGCATCCAAAGATTACTTATTTTTGGTGGAAAATGCCTCCATCGTTTCCGTGTTCCCACCTTCTTCCATTTTCTATCCATAGGTTCTGTTAAGCGCTTTGTCCATCTATTTTCTCCCATCCTACAAATATGTCCCGTTCAGCGCCATTTAAATGATCTTATTCTTAACCTAGCGTCTGTAATTTTAGTTTTCCTTCTTATGGCGTCGTCGTTACAATACATCAGATAGCTTTAGCTCTAGCATACGTCCATCACCATGTCTGGCAGCCGTAAGTCATGGAAAGATTGTTGCTTCATAATATATTCTTCTCTCTGTACCCATAGATGTTGATAGAGTTATTTTTCATGATTACTTTTCATCCTCAACATTTCTTCCAGTAAGTTTACCCTTCTTTGTGTTTCTTCGTGGGTGTTATTTTCGAATGATATTAACTAGCCAAAGTATATATTCCGTGACATATTCCAGATTAATTTGGTCTACTTTAATATCTTGCTCCTCTCCATCTGTTAAAATTTTGGTCTTCGCATTCAACGACAGTCCCACCTTTCGATTTTTTTCCGCCAGTTGTCTAACCATGCATTCTTATTCTGTCGCGTTCTTTACAAACAACACAATGTCGTCTGCGAGGCGCAAATGGTTCAATAGCTCTCCATCTATGGCTATTCCTTTCATGCCCCATTGTGTGCGCCTTAAAACAAACCCTGCTGTATTAGTGATGTCCGTATGGCTTCAAAATATACAGAGTCGAATGCTTTTGTATAGTCGATAAAACACATTTATATAACGTTTTTTGTATTCGTTGGACTTTCCGACGAACTGGGTTATTACTAGTATTGTCCCTTATACTGTATAAAAATAGGTAGTGCCACGCTGCATGCATGCAGGTGAATTTGTGCCGGCACGACCGGGGAGAGGGGTAAAGTTATGACGCTACTTCCAACTACTAGACCGGTTTATTTACTAATAGATATATTATTAGAAAGTATTATAGGTTATTATTACGATTGAACTAATTTCTTCTTAACGCCAAGTGAAGTGGGCACGGGTGACTAGTACTACATATATCGTATATATCGGCTAGTACTAAACCGTTTCATTGCCAAGCCGCCGACCTTTGCCGGTATCTCGTGACGTCACGGCGGTATCTGGCCACTAGACTGATATCCTATCTTCTAACACTAATCCAACATTGAGCCATCACGCCTAAGGAACTGGTTCCATGCGGTGTAAGTTGCAGAATTAGCGATTGAAAAGTGGAGCAATAAAAGCGAAGTAATAGATAGTGCCATGCTGCGTCCATTCCATACTCTTGCTTAAACGATACCGGCGTAAAGTGACAACTGTACACTGTGTCATGTTTCGTGAGGTGTTTGTAGCCGGTGGTCCATGGAGGGGGGAGGTGGGAGGAGGACAATCTGTGTTACCTCTATGCGGCTGTTTATGGGCGTCGGTAGTCATGACAATTTCTACTTAAGCCGAAAATACAAACTTTTAATGTGGGTTGGAGAAAAATTGTATGTGCTCTTAATACCGCTGCAAAGAGGTCACTAAATTCATATAAGGAGATGTGTTGTCCTGGATAATAATTGTGCAGATGTCTGTTTATCTGTCGTTAGTCAGCAGAAGGTTATTTTGCCTCATTATATTAAAAAATCTTTTTAAAAACGTCTCATTTCGTAACTTGGGCCGCTCAAATGTTGAAGGCGCAGGCGATTCGATAAAACTGACACGCCTTCACGAGCCCGCCAGCCGTCCAATGCCGACGCACACGTGACGGCCCGCCCGCGGTGCACGCGACCCCCGCGCGGCCACAATCTCTCTGATGATGATTGCCGTAATACTATTTAATCCAATTTTATCGTATTTAAGTATTTTACAATCCGGACGATTAAGAACGTTTACAGGCTACAGCAATCATCCTCGAATCACCCTGTGTTATTTAGAGAAACATCAACTTCTCAGCGACCGTCCCTATGGTTTCCGTAAAGGACGTTCAGCTGGAGACTTTCTAATCTATTTGACGCACCGGTCGGGCGAGGCAGTTGAAACGGTTATGGCATTGGCGGTTAGTCTGGATATAGCGAAGGCCGGGTATGGCATAAAGCGCCCTTTTCTAAGCTTCTCTCGTTTCTCCCGCCCGTCTTACCGTCAAGAGAAGTGGGCTCACCTACTTAGTCACATTTCGCCCTCTCACACGGCCTACTGGCCGCTAGCGAGAGCTCTGAAAGCAGAGCCATGGCAAACTTTCCCCCCCCTCTCACGACCTAACAGTCTCCCTGCAATAGACTATGAAAAAACCGAGCTATTAGCCGATACCTTGGAGCAGCAGTGCTCTCCAAGTACCACTCAATTAGTTCCCTCCCACGTGGAGGAGATCAATAGAGAATTAGAACACCGCCTTTCTCTACCAATACAAGGCGATCCCCTACGTCCGACAAACCTTGAGGAGGTCCAAGACCTCATCAAGGCCCTTGTCCCCCGAAAGGCCCCGGGGCCTGACGGTATCACTAATAAGGTCTTAAAGAGCCTACCACCTGCTCTCCTAAGCCTCGTAGTGTGCATCTTCAATGCTCTCCTCAAAGACTGCGCTTTCCCCGACCCATGGAAGGTAGCCATTGTGATCGGTATACATAAGCCGGGTAAGCTCCGCACCGAACCCACAAGCTACCGTCCTATTAGTCTTATTAGCTCGATAGGTAAAATCTATGAGAGAATTCTCCTCGCACGCATCAAAGATGTCGTGCAAGAGAAAAATCTCTTCATGGATGAGCAGTTCGCCTTCCGCGAAAAACATAGTTGTCCGCTTCAGGTTCACCGTCTCTGTGAATTCGAAAACGTCCCATCCCGACATGCGCAGTCTTCTTTGACGTAGCCAAAGCTTTCGACAGAGTATGGCATGAAGGCCTGATCTGTAAGCTATTTCGTCTAGGTCTGCCGGATAGACTAGTCCTAACCATTAAGGCATACCTGATTAATAGACATTTCCAATATAGGGTAGAGGGCACGCTGTCCACCAGCCGCCTCTTGAGAGCCGGAGTCCCCCAGGGCTCTGTTCTCTCCCCCACACTCTACAATCTCTTTACGAGTCATATCCCGCACCATCCCAAGGTAGAGTTGGCGATGTTCGCGGATGATACTGCCCTATATAGTCGTGCTCGCACGGTCCCTCTTGCGACCAAGTACCTCCAGCAGGCGATCACCTCCCTAGGGTCGTGGTTCGCCCGCTGGCGGATCGAGGTCAATTCTGACAAGTCCCAGTCAATCCTGTTCTCAGGTCGATCCCATAGAGTCCAAACGAGACACACTCGTATCATGCCACCCGTATATATATACGGGCAAACCATCCCCAGAGTACGCTCCGTCAAGTACCTGGGGGTCACTCTAGATAGTCGCTTTTCTTTTAAGCCGCACGTTAAACGCGTACGCAAAAAAGCCATTTATGTCTTACACAACCTTATTAATGCTAGGAGTAAAATGTCGCTTAGAAATAAGCTCACATTATACTTAAAATGCATTAGACCAATTTTCTCCTATTGCTGTCCTGTGTTCGCACATGTCAGTCCTAGAACGTTATATTCTTTGCAAGTAGTGCAAAATAGGTTCCTCCGTATGGCCACGGATGCACCGTGGTACATCCGCAATCTCGATCGTCATAAAGATCTCGAGCTCCCCTCTGTTAGAGGGCACTTCAAAGTGCTCACTAAATCCCATTTCGGTAGGGCCTCCTCTCACCCTAGTCACAAAAGCAGCGGTATACAACCCCGACTACGTGACCACGTCCCAGCCATGTTCTGGCTGACGAAGACGACGTTATCACTACAATTGTTATACGTAACAAAGAAACACGCAGACAAAGACAACACCACAGCCGCGTTGTAGGTACACTACACCCCGTCCGGGGGATCCGGACGTGGACGCAGTTCAGACCACAACTACACCCTGACAGACAACAGCACACACGTTCGGCTCTTAATAGCCAGAACGACGATGTTAGTTCAGTCTTAGTCAATAACGACAGTGCCCTTTTACAGAGCTCAAATTAAACCGCTGTACCGGTAAGGTTAACCACGACAACCGTGCGCGAGTCGTACCACCCGCCAGTGGTGGAGGGGGGGTTCGGGCCCCCCATTCATGATAGCTCATAGAGCTCTTCTAGCTCAAGACCCGTGTCGGCCACTTTTTAGCTGCCGCGCGTGAGCTGCTCCCCTCCGTAAGAGGTGGGGAGAGGAGGACACCCGCTGTCCTCGGCCAAGATAATAATAGCATAACCTATTAATCTTAATATTCCGGTTCGCCTCCTCCCAGATTAGCTGGGAAAGAAGGGGGAGGGTCTGCACCCCCATCGACCTTAAATACAGAGCCTCGAGTACCCCATGGAACTCGCCTCTCGTACAGTTGAAGCTGCACTGGCCTTCAGCCGTTAGCGTAGAGTCTATATAAAAAAAAAACTTCTCTCGTACGAACTACCCTGGAAATTATGCGATTGAATCATAAATCTTCCTCAAACTGTCAATGCTGTTGTTCCGCAAGGCTATGTTTTGTCTAGCGCGTTCTTTCTTTTACATATTAGTGACATGCTGCAAACTAGCGGCATTCATTGTTATGCGGATGACAGTACTGGTGAGGCAATATACAATATATCCCGGGAATATGTCACCGAGTATCGGAACAAAGTTGTATCTGAAGTCGAGTTTATGTTAGACAGAGCCTCGTAACCGGACAGATTTAGTTAGTAGACACAAGTTTGTGCGTTTACCACAAAAAACCACATTCGATGTCTAGCCCCCTTTTGAAAATACTCCTCTAATGGCCTCAGCTAGTATCGGTATCCTTAGTGTTGACATATCGAGTAACATTCAGTTCCTTGGAAGCTAAGGCTAAATTAGCCTCCTGAAAGCTGGGTGTTCTCAGCAGGGCGAAGCAGTACTTCATGCCAGTGCATGTGCTACAACTATACAAAGCACAAGTTCGACCGCACATGGAGTACTGCTCTCACTTTTGGGCCGGAGCCCCTCAGTATCTACTCGCTTCATTTGACCGCATCCAACGTAGAGCGACTCGAATTGTTGACGACCAATTTATATGCGAACGACTTTATTCTTTGGCGTCATGGAGAGATGTTGGCTCGCTCTGCATCTTATACCGTATCTACAACGGTGACTGTTCCGAAGAGTTGTCCGGGTTAATACCTGCAGCGGATTTCCACTTAAGGAGATCGCAGCAGAACTCCAAGTTCCACCGCCACCACCTAGATGTTCCAAAGTCTACAAATGTGCGTTTCAGGCGCAATTTCTTACCACGTACAACATCATTATGAAACCAACTGCGACAGTCGGTATTCCCGAACCTTTACGACCTGGGGTTCTTCAAAAAAAGAGCTTATTCTTACATAAAAGGCCGGCAACGCGCCTGCAAAGTCTTACGATTTGCTGATGTCTATAGGCGGCGGTAGTCGTCTATCATCTGCTCGCTTGCCACTTATCCTATAAAAATTGGATTTATAATTATTTGCATACCGATTAATGAAAAAAATACTTATTGTAGCCGGAGGAAGTACCCAGCCATCTTCTGTACTAAAATTTTGAAATTTTCTTATTTCAATAGCCTCAATGAATCGTCCTTGGGCGAAATTGATGTTATTTAGAGAGGATTTGTGCTTTATCAAATGTGGTATATTGACAAGGGTCAACCTCGGTGTGTTCGCAGACTGTAGATTTTGTAACGCGACGGTGTTTAAAATATGATATTTACCACGAGTTTTTAATAGGACAATCAGAAAATGGTGTAGAAGGGTAAAGCATCTACAAAATTAATAGTGGGTACATTTGTTGTAATAGTATAATATGTCCAATAGACAATGCAAACGATTTAAAGATATTAATAAGAGACTCTCTAGGAGTTATTTTGCCTGGCCCAAGCTTTGGAGGCTCAGTGCTAACTCAGAGAGCCGAATCCCACTGCGACCGCGATGATGATGTGTGGTGAGTGGTGACGTCAATAAGATATCTCTGCAGATAAGACAAGCCCTCGGCTCTCGGCGATGACGGTGTGCTTTTGTTATCAAATCCAATGATCACGCCTACAGGGGCTCACGCTGCACTCGCGAGTTGTATGATTCTGATAAACGATGCGGCGTAATCTGTTTGTTTATAATTTCTTTTGGTGACTACTGACGCATATGAACCACTAGCTGCGCCCCGCGGTTTCACCCGCGGAAATTTCGACCCCGTGGAAAATAGAAAATCATTAAATGGCATCAAATAGGAACATTTTTTCGGGATAAAATCTATCCTATGTGTTAATCCAAGTCACTGTGTGTGTGACAAATTTAATGACAATGGGTTCAGCAGTTTTTGCGCGAAGGAGAAACAAACAAACAAACATACAAACTTTCACATTTATAAAATTTGTAGAAAGTAGGATGGATCATATTATCGTAATATGCTCTTATTTTATAGTCCCTCTGTCTTATGTGTAAGGTATACGTTTTTAAAGTTTTGCACTTTCGCGTAAATTGTATTTTTATTTTATGTGTTATAAGTACCATCATTATTTTATTTTTATATTACATTATTATATATTTATATTACATATTTCTTGTTGGGTAATACGTTAGGAGACATCAGTGACGCAATCTCTTACTGGTATGGTTCAAAACCGGTGCCAGGTTACATGTCAACCATGAGACCTGGCTTATACCGAACCACACCGTTTTGGTACTTACTTCGGGTAATCTTTATGCTACCTATCTTAATGTCTTAATGTAATAAAATGTTATTGTCAGCATGTGTTATCTTGTGTGTACTCTGTTATTGTCGTC
>LUGF01043451.1:42529-64848 GCA_001625245.1 Calycopis cecrops
GGTGCTGAGACCACGCAGGGCACACCTTAAGAGTGTGGTCAGCTGTGTCCTCCTCTACGCCAAAAGAGTGGCAGATTGCATCAGGCTGCCTTAGGCCCCTCCGAAACAGGTACTCGCCGAAGCAACCATGCCCGGTGAGTACCTGTGTCAGGCGGAAAGTGAGAGGCTTCCGCTTCCGACGTCCCTACCCCAACGTTTGAATAATAAAAATTCAATAATACACAAATTCATTAATAATAACATAACATGTCATATGATTTTTATTTTTTAAACCCAAAAAGTTTAACTTAAATCGAATTTGAATTTTGAATTTGAATGGCGACTTCCATTGGCCACGATAGATCACAGATTTTTGTAACGCTCTCGCAAGCTTACTCTCCATGTCGAGAGCTCGTATAGAAGTTTTACTTCAAAAAGTTCTTACTACTACGGCATGTAACTTGCATTGGTGAAATCATGTGACGTAATAAATCATAATGACGTAATAAAAACATAATAGGTATTATTATACTCTTATTGTTCACGGCAACAGCATACTTCAAGGAACTATAAGCGAGACAAAGTGCAGAAGATATTAAAGTTCAGAACAGCGGAGTTTATACGCGCTTTTAAAGAAAGCACACGTTGAAAGATTATGAAATGTTATAACCGAAGAGCGAAGGATAGACAATAAAGTTGGCCGCGGCCACTTGATACGGAAAGTTCGCGAAGCCGGTTTTCATATACTGAAGTTGAATAAAGTCCCACGTAATGAAATAAGTTTCAGTTAAGCCTTCGCTGAAAATATTTTTAATATTCTTCCCGCGGTTAATTCGCGACTTTGTGTTAATTAAGGTACAGTACGGGATTTGGAGTTTGTTTTGGTGACTTAAGTTCGTTCGTTAGTTAGTTTGTCGGTGAGTCTTCGTCTGAGGATCAAAATAATTGCTTTGGGGGCAATTATTTTGATCCTCAGACGAAGACTGTGTCTGTAAGTAATTTCTAATTTCTAAGATTGGAATCCAATGTTCTTAATTTCTCCGTAAACATTTTTTTCAATATGAAATAATTATAGACTTTGAGAACTTTAATATTTTTGCAACCAAAAAGAGCCAAACCTTCCTCAAATATCCCACCTTCACCTTTCCCTTCCTGTTTTGAGGATGCTGATGTTGTGTGAATGTGAATGTGTGATGTTATGTGCGTGCTGAAAGTCCAGAGACGGTCGTCTCTGGATTTTCAGCACGTACATAACAACGTATTTACGTGACAGCTATGCTGTTGCATTTCTTGGTGTTCGTGAATTTCCGATGGCCCCTGCAGGGATGAAAGAAGTTGAATAACATAATTTATATATTACTTGAACAGAAATTACTATCCTTTTTTTTACAAATTGTGCAAATGAAGGAATGGAGTACAGTTGAATAATATACAATAAAACAAATGCAGAATTCTATAAATTTTTTGAATACGATTATGATTACATGAATACGATTTTATTATTTACCTGAAAAAAATGAATCCCATATAAGCACGCAAACAATCCTTAAACTTCATTGGTAAATTGGTATTTGGTACTCACTGTTATAAGACCCAAACTTATATGAAATATACAAATTGATCACAGTGAGTTGTTAATACTACCTTTATAATAGTAGTTTATGCAACTGTCATATAAAGAAGGGTATTAAAACACGAGTGTGAATTTTTGAAACGAGCGAACGCGAGTTTCAAAATAGTACCTCACGAGTGTTTTAATACCCGTGTTATATGCAGTTGCTTACACTACTTTATCTTCACTAATGCAATTAATCAATTAATCAAACATTGCGAAACATTAAATTCACGCGTATTGCCCCATTCGTTGTTGGACCGACGACTGTTTGACCGACGAGGCGACGACTGCTTGACCGACGATTTAAAATGTAATGTTCTTCGAAGATAAATATTTTTATTAAATACTTTAATTTGATTGCGAAAATTGCGGCGCGTAAATATATACTTTTTATAATTCAATGTTAATAAAATACTAGCTTCAATGTTGAAATATAATGTGAAAAAATCACATGACTTTACTTTTAAATTTCTACTAAACAGTAGATTATTCGTTGTCTGTGGCGTTCATTTTTGCTTTCATTTTTTGTAGAGCTTTGTCTCTTTCTCGCAAATCCTTTGCAACCTGGCATTGAACCAATGAGAGCGCTGCTGCAGCGCGCGCAAGGCCAATCAGGAGCGAACGCGCGCTGTTAGGATTTTGAAATAAGGCTCTCTCACCACTCTCTCTCTCTCTCTCGCTCTCACACAGTGTTATAATGAGATTTTACGACATCGATTTGGATAATATTATAACATCATGTCAAATTGCTTAAATTGAGTTTTTTATTGTCTGAGCTATAACAGTAGTTATTGTAAGTCAAGTATTGAAAACATAATTAGAATGTTACAACATTAGTGTAGATAAATATATTTATAATTCAATGATGGATTACCATTATGACATTGTAAAACATGTACTATAAACGGGACTAAATCGCGTTAAAAAATCGAAGTATTTACCTCGACTCTCGACGTTTCGGCCATAATGCAGCAGCCGTGGTCACGAACAGATTGAGGCTCCAACTTCGAGAGTCGAGGCATAATAAATCGAATACTTCGATTTTATAACGCGATTAAATTTCGTTTACAGAGTATAAATTTGAATACAAATCGTGAAAGCTTAAAACAATTGTAAAACATATTTTCATATAAGTTTCACGGTATTTTTCTGATTGAAAATTCTTTCACACAATATTATCCTTGTGATTGTGATGATGATAAACGAAAGTCACTGTAATAACTTATCACATAATCGGATCGGAGGACAATTTGTTTGTAATGTTCTCAGCGGACGATAAAAAATTAAAACGTTTGGGTAATCCTCTTACCGGGCCCTCGACAAAAGTTTGTATTAGGTACTGTACTACGGGGAATATTACATCGTGGTTATATCTCTTATTTTATATCTCGTCGGTGTATAGAAATATTGATGAGAATTGATGTAATCAATATCTATTGATGTTGTCAAAGGTATATAGTTTTTACTCTAAAGCTATACATTGTTTTCGCGAATTATATGTTTTGAGAGAGTAGATGTACGTACGTATTAACATATTTTATCCAACTACTTTTATTGAATAAACATGATAAAAATTATATTTTCTAAATGTATTACTTATATTATTGTAATATTATACTTCTGCCCACGACTTCCAATGCGTGGATTGTCGAAGTCTCAGATTCAAATGGTATTTATTAATCTAAAATAGGTACAAGATAGACAATAGACATCCCATAAGAATGCGAAAAATTATGTTTTTTTCTTTTACATGACAAAATATCATGAAAACAATTTGAAATTGTTGTAATGTTTTCATTCGTCATTTTTTTTTTATTTTGTTGCTTTTACAAGTGTATGTATGTATAAATCAAAGGAATCGTTGAATTCCATTTCAATCAACTTCTAGATATCCGAAACATTTAATATTTTGCATACATAAAGGTCATCATTGACAATTCTTAACTAGTTGTGCAAGTTGCTTTCACTTAAATTCTTCAATATTTTAGTCCATGATTCTTCGTTCCTATTTTTAGTTTTTATAACAATACTTTATTCCATTTAGCGACAGCATCCAGCTGTAAGAAAACACGAGAGCCCCAGACCAGCGTGTCACTCACGCGCGAGATAAAAAATGAAATTTACATTTCTTGTACTAAAAAACTGTCGCGTTCAGTATTCACATTTTATTCGGATGTCTTGTATACGTTTTGATAAAGTAGGGCGGGGAGAAAACGTTGAAGTCGTGACGCGAGTGAAAATGCTGTCATTTTACTTTATCTGTGTGAAAATATTGTAAGAAACCTTTTGAAATATACACAGAGGCATAAAAGTATATCGAGCAAATAAAGACGCAAAATTTTAAAACAAAAATTATTTTGTAATCGACTGCTCGTGTATCCCTTAGGGCCACAGCACACTGGCCGGCGACTTTCCGACTGCATCTCGATTAAGCGACTCTCTGCGACCGATAGCAGTAGAGTCGTGCGACAGTGGCGATCTCGCGACTGCAGATAGCCATTAATTGACACTACATTAGCGACTAAATCGCCGCGTCTGAAGTCTTGAAGTGTGCGCTCACCGCATCTATTCGCTGCATTCAGCTTTTAAAAAGCGGCTGAATAGCCGGCCGCCGCGTCTAAGTCTCGTGTCCTCTGTCGTCCTTATACACGACTGAAATACAATACAATATTAGGCATCTAGTTGACACGTGCCATTGTCACATAACAGTAATCCGGTTTGTTTTCCAGGCGAAATAAAAAAGGTTTTACTCTATTTATGATAAGACTTTCAGCTGTGGAGTCGACTTAATCCGATAATTTGTCAAATTTCTCAATTATAAAATATCTTTAGAATATTTTTCTATGTCAAGAAACTGTTTAGTAAGAGATAGTGCAACGCTGCATGCATGCATAATATAGCCGAATTGGGCCTGCGCGACCGGGGAGGTACCTCTTTCTTACACGACACGTAAAGTGACAGCTGCGCTTTCGCCTTTCGTGCGGCGTGTAAGTAGCCGGTGACCCGTGGAGGAGAGAGGATGAAGGAGGGTAACGTGCATCCTGTCTATGGGCAGTCATGAATTGGCTCCGACTGCTTGTTCGCCCCCTCATACTATGTAAAAACAAAAAATTACTATTCTGAAGTTTCCGTTCAACAGTGCCCAAATTGCACACACTATCATCAGCACAAAATAGATATATTAAAACACCCTCACACCTTCATCAGGTGATAAATTTTGATTTTACAACCACTAAAATCGTCGAGGTCCTTTTACACCTTCCCCTGTATTGAAAACCCATAAATTTTCCACCGACTCGTAAAATTCATATAACTAAGCTTAGATTGTGTAAGGGTAATTTTATGTGGTTTTATTGTGAATTTTTTTTCGATATTTGTTAAGTTTGTGTCAGCGGTTGGAGCGCGTTTTTTAAGTAGCAGGTGGCTCATTAGGAGAGATGAGAAGAAGGTGGGCAACGTATTTGCATATGCGGATGTTAATGTGTGTCGGTACGGCTCCAAGTTCTCACTAAGATAATATGAGAAAAAAACATAACGTTGCTTAAGGATTCATGGGTACATAGACACTTTTTGAAAAGTTACAATCAGCTAGTACAAACCAGATCCCATCTTGAAGACGCTGTAGTATTATGTGACAGTCAGTGTAATAAGTCCTCATATTATTATTATTAAACCAACCAACCGAAAGACGTACTCTGATGGTGATCGAGTCCTTACGGTACTTAGCTATGGACTTACAGCATTAGGCTAACGTGGTGTAATAAGTCCTCTTATTAATATTATTAAACTGAAAGCGGCGAGTAAGACACTCTGATAGTGATTACTGAATAAAATCACCTAGTATTATAGGATTCTATTAAATAAACTTATTTAAATCACTCCGACCA
The DNA here is from genome assembly GCA_001625245.1 of Calycopis cecrops. NCBI lineage: Eukaryota > Metazoa > Arthropoda > Insecta > Lepidoptera > Lycaenidae > Calycopis > Calycopis cecrops. The sequence goes on from LUGF01043451.1 coordinate 48,011, forward strand.
ATAAAAGTGAGAAAATTGTCAATTTCCTCTCAGCAATTTTCACAAACGGAGCGGCAATCGCTTAAGTATGTTCGTGGGGAATTGCCTTAACGATATTTTCTCTATCATTTACCACTTTTTATCATAGCTATTACCGTTTGACTACCTCGCGCTCCCGGGTTCGAGTCCCGGGCCGCTTAAGTGTTATTGGGGACTTATCAATTGCTTATACACTTCTGAGGATATATAACAGTTCAGAGTCAAAGAGTTGGTTACACAACCTTGACTCCGCGGAGAGCACGTGATTTCTGTGTCTGATTTCTTACTGGTCCTCATTGGTGAAATGAGAATGAGACGGAAATATGGGATACAGAATTTTCCGAAGAGGTACACTTCGGAGGATATTATACGAACAAACGAGCTGTCGGAGCCGTTTTCATGACTACCGACGCCCCTTGACATGAGGCTATACAGATGCGCTGCCCCCCTTTTTCCTCCCACCTCCATGGAACAGATACAATCTTTGTCCTAGACGAGTACGTTAAGCCATGGGTTTTGTGTCTGATTTCCTTCCGGACCTATCGGACTACAGCGTCGGAATAGGAGAATGAGACACAATGAGAAACTCACTATTACTTCTCTCTTACTCTTGTGCAATATTAATATGCCCTGCGTAGTTGGTTAGTCTCGGCTCGGCTACAAGGACGGCATCATATTTCTTAAACTTCCTTGACATGGAAACCATTTTCAGGTGACTCGCGGAGGGGGGAGTATAAAGGATGGCAGCGCATCTGTATAACCTCTATGCGGTGTCTATAGGCGTTGATGGTCATGAAAATAGTTTCGTCTGCTCGTTTGCCCCCCTATATCATAAAAAAAAATGTATTTTTTATCTAAATATTGATGCACCAGTTATCAGTAAATTCCTTGATATAACCGAAAGGTAACCGAAGTTCGTTTAGGAAGGACCTCGTTACAGTTGAATTCGGTCGCCACGGCTGAGGAGGTACCTTTTACATGATACCGGCGAGAAGTGACAGCTGGGTTGTCGCGTTTCGTGGGTGTAAGTAACCGGTGCTGGAAGGAAGAAGGACACATTTGTATAACCTCTATGCGGATGTCTATAGGTAAGTGTTAGTGGTTATGAAGATGGCTAGAACTGCTCCGGGTTACTATTAAAAAAAACAAACATGATTAGTCTACCACTGGCACTCATAAAGAATAATGATCTCTTTTATCATTGCATTGGGAGGTTGGAGGAGAGAATGAAAATGGCTCCGACTGCACGTTTGCCCCCCTCCCCCTGTGCCATAAATAAAAAATCATTAGAGATTTAGGAATAAAACGTTTTTGTAAACGACTATTACTGTTCTGTATAAGACTGTTGTTTGATTGTCAATTGTTCTCTTCATTTTGCGATCTCTACAAAGTATGAAATTGCACAATGTGGTTTGGTTTGAAATAACAAATTGTGAATATTGAAATGTACCTATCTTCTATTGGGTTTCCAACATTCACGTTTACGCGACTGATATTTTATTAATTTCAAAACCAATTTAACATTTTTTGCGGTCCAAAATTCAGTTGACAATTTTTTTTTGATAATAATTTACTTTAACTTTGTTAAGCTACATTTTAGCTAAAAATAATCTTAATATTTCAGAATTTTTACAGATAGCATTTTCAATGATTTGTTGAGTATAAACTCATAAGCTATCTTCCTATTAATCAGTGAGACAAAACTTAGCTTATACTTATCGTTAATTAATCTTAATTAAGTTTGATATTTAATACACAATAATACTTTTAATTTAATTTATCTTAATAATATTATAAATGCGAAGGTTTGTATGTTTGTTTATTTGCTTAGATTTCAACTTGGATTAACACATAGGATAGTTTTTATCCCAAAAAAAAATTCCTATGTGATGTCTTACGATGATTTTCTATTTTCTACAGAATCGAAATTTACGCGGGTGTAACCACGGGGCGCACCTAGTATTTTATACATGTGATTACTCTTTGTTATAAAGTACGCTTTGTCAGTGCTTATTTATGATATTTATTAATGTAATCATAACAATATGTAAACATATATTCTATTCTAGCAGAGCAGATCAGAACGAGCAAAAAATAGAGCGAATAAAAGCAGACTACATTCCTTATTTGGATACGTAAGCATATTGCTTAAATCGAAAAGCTTAATATACATTAATAAGATAAACATATACTAAAAATAACAGAACAAGCCGCCCACTGGTGATGTTGACTTGGCAGCTCCTGGCTCGGAACAAAGGTAAACCAATTAATTCTGTTCTTGGAGCATTAATTTAACGCGAAGGTTCCGTAATGAAAGTCTCGAATTTTCGACGGCGAATTACAAATTGTTTTATTTTGGCGCCCAAAAGTAACTTGAAATTTCGTTACGCTGAGCCCCTGAACAGTTTAGCGTAAAAAAGTTGGGGACATCGTTTTGTTTGTCTTTGTTCTGGCGGGGAGTTGGCGATATTTGGGATCCGCGCCCGTCGGGGATTAGGAGTTGGTTATTAAATTTTAAATCTTTGGGTTCACAATATAAAAGAGTATATTGGTGACTAGTTGGCGTAATGGTGACGTGGCTCGGGCAAGACGTCACTTAAGTCAGAGGTCCCGGGTTTGAATCCTGATCAGATCATATATGTAAATGTTTTTTATGTATTCCGACAATAAATTGTATACAAGTATATCTATGTTGTGTTATTCCACTACAATTATTATTGCTTTTATTATTTATGGAATTAAATTGTGTAAAAGTAAGTGATGTGAGTATAATTGTAATTATTACGTAGTTAGTTTCTTATCCTGGCATGTGATCCGTTGTCTTGGTGTTAACTCTGATTGTCTTATCTTCAACAGTGTTATAACAGTTTAGATGGTAACTGTAGTTAGAGAAGTGGAAAGGGCTCCTTAAATTACGGCTAACCTTTTTACGGTATAAGGGGTACAGAGGTGATAACATGCGTTGCCCTTTTTGAGCCCATTTCTCCAAATGGGCCAGTATAGCCATTATTTTACGAAGGCGTCATGGAACCTAAATGTGCCTTATCATCATCATCATCATCATCAATATCATCGGAGTATTACAGTCTACTGTTGGGCATAGGCCTCTTCCAATGTGTCTACGTAGGTACTCGTATTTCAGCATTTTTTGATACCGCAGGGGAAGCCCTTTACGACGCTACTCAGGAGCCCGGGTGGCTCAACCAGGTACTGTGTCGCTCTCGGCAATTGGGTTGTCCCTTTTTTTATACTTTAGGAGACAAACGAGCAGTTAGCTCACTTGATGTAAAGTGATCACCAACGCCCAAAGACATCCGTAACACCAGAGGTCTAACAGATGCGTTGCCAACCTTTGAAGAAAGAATAAACTCTTTTCTTGAAGATCCCAAGGTCGTATCGGAAAAACCGAAGGAGGCAGCTGAGAGCTAGCAGCCCCTACCGACTAAACACTGCCTTCAGCTGATATAGTTGGAGGGCCCCGGATCTACAAGCAACAGGATCCCTCCAGCGACAGGCTGGCCTCGACGAAAATGCCAGACCTCTCCTTGGGTACTGTCCTGCTGATACCAAGCACCGTGGTGTACCATGACAATGATGACGTGAGATTACACATGCAAAACTATAATGGCGTTTTGAGTGCGGTGAAGATTTGAAGTTAGGAGAGTCCGGTAGATCATACGAGGGGATATGGAAACGCGGGTAACAATTATTCGGGTGTTTATGGACGTCGGTGATATTCGAAATGCTGTCTACACACCAAAGCCGTCGGCCCGCCAGGCAGGAGGCCGGCGGCTTGTGCCGGCGTTATCTACCGCGCGGAATAGTGATCGAAACTTAGTGAAAAGTTGTTTAAATTAAAAAAGAACCTTAACTCAAATGATTTACAGTTCATCATTCGAAAGTATTTGACTGTATGCCGCGACTGTCGTGCCGCCGGGAAAGTCCGGCTCGCTACTTTGGACCCAGCGGCTTTGGTATGAGACGGCATATGGCATCCGATTTTTCGTTTGACATACACCAAAAATCAATAAATGTCTTTGGCCAGCCTGAATTAAACTCGTACACTATGCTAGCTGAGCCACCTGACTGGACTTGGATAAATTTATAATACAAAAATCAACGTCCAATACGCCACAAACATTATGAATTTAAAATTACAAATATTGTCCATTTAATTAGCGGTGCCAAACTATCGATAGTGCCGCTATCGATAATTGACCTCGAAAATCACTCGACATCCCAACAGATTTTCGAGTATCAAAAATATCAATACTATCGATAGATAGTATTGATACTGTCGATACTATATATCGATAACATGAAATATATCAATATTATTGATAACCTATAATAGTATCGATACTATCGATATTATCTAGCTATCATTATCGATAATATCGATAACTATCGACCGGCCAGAACTATCGATACCGTCGATAGTATCGATAGCACAGCGACTATCAAAGTTAGATACCAATAGTACCGACATATTATAGATCATCAAAAATATCGATCATATCGATAGTCTATAGATATAAGCCTATCGAGCGGCATCACTACATTTAATACAATATTTATCTAAATGAAAATTCAAAAATACACGCACCAAATGAGCCCAATTATAATTTACATTGCGCTTATTACAGCGGCAATATTTTAAACGTCGGCGTGTACAATACATTCATTACATATTTTGTATCTTTGTATTCGTATTTATTAAATTATTTCCACTATCATCATAATCTTACTTATGACGTGTTATTTTAAGCTATAGAGGGGCAAACGAGCCTTCAAAGTCAATGAATATCGACGACCGTTAACGTCCACACCACTAAGGCTTTACAGATGTGTTGCCCTCTTCGACCTCCTTACTCCTCAATGGGCCACCGGAAACTCACACAGTCAACATTACGCGACTGCATAGCTGTTACTTTACGCCAATTTCATGTAATTGAGAATTTAGGAATGTTTCCCTAATTAGGATAAATATTTGCTCGGATGAAGACTTTGTAAAAGTGCAATAAGTTGAGTCATGCAGCATGGTGGCGGAATTAGGACGGCGCGAGGGGGGAGATAGCTCTTGGTGGCATGATACCGTAGCAACGTGACAGCCATGTTCACGTTTCGTGTGCTTTTTGAGTTTCCGCTGGCCCATTGTAGAGGTGAGGGGCACATGCCTCAATAACAATTACGCGGATATTTATGGGCGTCACTAGTTATCAAATCTGACTGCTCATCTGTTTCCTCACACTACATTAAGGTCGGTATTTAAACTAAGAGGCACCAGACCTCTAATCATATACGCCCCTCTTTGTATTGCTCATTTATATAAACTCTGAGCGTGGATGTGGACGTAGGCAACTACCAACATCCGACTGCTTGTTAGGCTCCGTATGCAGTATAAACAATCTGTACTAGTAAAATAAACAGAAACACAAACTACATATTGATTTGATCTAGAATGGGTTATGAAACCACCCTGTACCACCATGCTGCCACTTAGCTCTATGATCTCTAAGGCTATGTCGAATAGGGCTGGCTGCTGGGGGCTGGCTTAGCTCTATGATCCCCAAGGCTTTGTCGGATAGGGCTACCCATACTGCAGAGGCTAGGGTGAGAGGCCAGACTAAGAGTAGCTCGTCTGGGAGGTCCTTCACCCGTCCCTCTGGATCAGCAGATGACTGCGTGAATTGGGGCGGCCGGTGTAGAGTACTCCGTTGGAGCATTGGGACCAGGGGTCAGGATGGGAACCTAACAACATTGCACGGTTCCATCGATGTATTAGGTACCGTTGAAAGGCAGCCGGACATTCCCGGAGGAGAAGTCTGGATTTTTCTCAGCCTGTCGCTGGAGGGATCCTGTTGCTTGTAGATCCGAGGTCTTTCAATTATAGCGGCTGAAGGCACCCGTGGTTGAGCCACCCGGGCTCCTGGGTAGCGTACGTAAAGGTATTCCCGCGCGTTACCCAATAAAAAAGTATTATGAAACAATATTGTTCGATAGTAAAAACTACACACGAGTTAAAAAAACGAACCTATGTACAAATGTTAACATTTAATAAAGTTTATTCGCTGAAACCGCGAGCCACACCAGAGTCAATACCAACGCGGAAACCAACGCCAATACCAATACCGATACCGGAGTCAACAAATACGTTTTATTAAAATAAATATTTTTGAACCTAACATTATATTTTTCAATAGAACTTTAAAAATAGGAGAAATCATTGCGACGTTGTATCCGTTTTGTAACTTTGAAGATTTTACCTTCATTATTTTATAACAATGACTAGTTTCCGCACGCAGCTTTGCCCGTGTGCATCTAGGACTTCAAAAATTGAGTTATTATAGCTTCCTTTTAAATCACTCTATTTAAAAAACCCTATCAAGATTTGTTGCGTAATTTTAAAGGTATAGATAATCATACAGACACACAAACAGGTAAGTCTTTGTTTAACGTTATGACGTCATGAATTTCATGTGTCATTCTTCCATGTCCAGTAAGAGGCAATAAATTATGGTACAACATTGTTTTTCTCGAAAAAAACCTGACTGTTACTCCATATATGATGAATTTGGAGAAAACCAAAAATGCATAGCATCAAAAGATTGTGTGCGTTAATCAAAAACTCCTACACGAGATTTGGCTTCAATACTTAGGAAAAGACGTAAATGTTTTAGCTGTAGTGTTATAATTGTAAATAAGTATTGGACACATTTGTTGCTTAGCTATGTAATTTTCAAATCCAATGTCTGTTTATTCTGCGCTTTGATTTATGTGTAATTTCATGAGTAATAAATGTAAGATTAAATGAATGAAAATAAATAATTAAGCGATGTAAGTGAGCTAAAGCGTAAACCGTAACACTGAAAGTGATAAATGTCACGTTTACTGCGCACACAATGAAAAAACATTGTTCACGCATTTAATATTATTTCATAAGAAGAAACCCCAAAGAAAAGAAAGTATCATATAAATAGCATACGAAAATATATATTAGAGATATGAAAATGTTTATATGTCGCGAGCTCGGCAAGTCGCGAGGAAATAAGATGTCACGCCGAAATCAGAATGATGGAAGACGCCTCCTCGATATAAACATTGACGCCTCATACATTATGCACGAGATTAGTTTTCGTTTCCTTCACTTGTTACTGAGAAATGTCGAGGTATTTGCCAAAAGATGAAGGAGTGACGACATACGCAAAGCTGTTGGGAGGAAGTGGGAAAGGGAAAAGGGAAAGTCGAACATCGAGGCCAGTGGCGTGCTATGGAAGAGGCCGCCGTCCAACAGTGGACTGCAATATGATGATGATGATGATGATGGTGACGTTTGTCGTACTAAATACGCCGGGATTCCGTACCAACGCGTACGGACGTAAAAATATAATTTTGTCAAAAGAAAACTTTTTTGTTTCATTTGAACAAAATCACTGATATTTCATAATAACTTGACCCCTCTATTTCATCCCCTTAGGGGTTGAATTTCTAAAAATCCTTTCTTAGTGCTAACTCACATCATAAAAGGGACCCGTGTACCAAATTTCAAGTTTCTAGATACTGTAGTTTCGGCTGTACGTTGTCTGTCAGTCACTCAGTAACGAAGAGTTTTGTATGTATACAGACCTTCAGTATTTACATAAATGTCAAATTGATTTGCACGCGTTCTTGGAGCTAGTTCCGTAGACATACATACATACCTACCAACAAAAAATTGTAGTTCGTTCCTGTGCAAATATAAATTCGATGAAGAATACAAAACAAAATAGAACGAGAAAGATAGAAGAGAAGATATAAAAATAAATATATTATTAATTGTTGCGTGTAAGAGGTAGTGCCACACTGAATGTACGCACGGCTGGCACGACCGGGGAGGTACCTCTCGCTTACGCGAGACTGGCGTAAAGTGGCAGCTGTACTGTCGTGTTTCGTGCGGTGTGTATGTAGCCGGTGGCTCATGGAGGTGATAAGAGAAAGGATGGCAGCGCATCTGTGTAGCCTATATGCAGATGTATATGGGCATCGGTAGTCATGAAAATAGCTCCTACTGCTCGTTTACCCCACTGCACAAAAAAAAATATGTGGAAATATAATAAACAAAATAATGTCAAGCACACAAAGGTTATTTTTATTATTTATTAATAAAGTCCATGTTCTCTACAGAGGGCGTAGAAAACCTGTAAACGATTTAAATCATTTTTAATAAATTCGTCGTAATTTAAACTATTTCGCCCGTGCGAACATTGTCCATTTGGCTTTCGTATTTGCTGCCTCAGCTGTGAATTCACTGCACAAAGCCCTCAGCACAACTGGCGCTCACATTTTATCGAATAATCTACTGACCGGACAAAAAAAAACGTAGGAAACAAAGAAAAATAACGAATAGTTTATTTATAGTACAATTACTTCACGTGTATTTTGTATTTTTTCAGTATACGGGGCAATGGAGCATTCGGAACTTTTCGACATTCGCATGATTGATATGCAGATGTGTAGTCTTTCCCATGGGGAGGGGAAGAAGGACTACGTATCTGTATAGCCCGTATACGGATGTCTATGGGCGTCATCAAAATGGCGATTGCTCGTTTTCCCTCTTGTTCTATAAAATTAATAACCTTTTTGTGATTACCAACGCAAATTATTGTCCTTAAGAGGTTAGGTCGAGTACCCACGTTTGCAAAGTTATCAAACAACAAATCATAATAATAATCTGATAATTTGTGATTGGGCTCTAACATACATCTGTATTTCGCAATAAACGTTTTCCTCACCTTGAGAGTCCTTTCGAGAAGGCAAATAAATGGTCATTTGTCCCCCAGATCTATTTGAAACGAAAATTCAGGCATATGTCAGTTACGATGCAGTAATAGCACAAAACCTTTCTTAGAATTAAAAATGTGATTTCTCTTGATGCGTCATCTTATTTATACCTTTAATAAAACAGTAAAATCACTTTTCAATGTTTTTTATTTCTTTTGTTTCTGTTAGTCCGTTTGTCTGCTTATCCAGGCCAGTGTTCAAAACTTTTGGACGGATTAAAACTAAAGAAGTGCTGCTGCTTTAAAAACAACCAATGTCGTATATAAAGAAATACTTTAAATTGTTTAGTAATTCAGGACGGAATTTCGGCACACTGCAAGCAAACAATAATAAATCGCTTTGATTATAATAGAATTATGTTCCAAGAACGAAGTCACGGGAATCAGATAGTATAAAATAACTAAACGCAAGTAAACTTTAGAATCAACCTCGACAAATTAAACATGGCAGCTCTCCAAGACTCAATGAGAGTTTTTTAGCACAAACAAAAGAAATTGTATTAACGAGACTTGCTCACTTTACGGGACAAAGGCGGGTAAGTGGGGGGCGGCTCAAAGACATTTCGTAACCTTTTTCCAGGGGCTCCAATAAAGCGGAGGTAATGGTCCATGAATCATCTAAATCACCTGAATATTACAATATTTTTACGCCACGCCGAGTAGAGTATAGATTCAAATAACTTATAAATTATACGAGTGAGATGTGTGAGTGTTCATCATCATTATCTCGCAAGTCATGTTTTTAATAATTGGACCTTTAGATTTCCGAGGTCACACATGAAAACTGTACCTTTTGTTTTTAATGGTCTTAACAAAAGATGTATGAAACTAGTTGAATTATAAGATATTTGACGAGAAAAGTATGGTTATTATCGTACTACTTGTGGCTTAATAATATGTGTGTAATTCGTAAACCCCTAAAATGCATCGTAAAGTTCTCTTAGGCTATGAGAACAGCAGGACTTCGTAATATCTGTATGACTGGAGCCAACATACGACTTACTGATTGTATCGACAAATTAAAAAAAAATATAATAAAAAAAAATGAAAACAAAAACCATTCAGTAACAATTAAGTGAGTCACAATAAATTCTTTACGTATTTCCATTAAATTAATTAATTAATTATCTTACATAGGTGTAATTTTTATACTTTTGGTAGGTACATGTATAGAATTTGTAACATGTGTGATAGTTATGTCCGTACCTTTACCACTACGTAGTTGAGATTATGCTCTATTATTTATTCTGACCTAGTTGCTTTGAACTACCTGTTTATTGATACCCATTTATTGTATTGGTTTATATTTCTTTAGAGGCTTAGTATTTAAATGCTAATAATTTGAGGTCACATCGATTACAGAGATAATTATGTCTCGTGGCCAATTAAATATTTTACTTTAAAACGTCGTTAAAGCATCGAACACCATTTCCGTGCTGTTCTCGGCCACGTATTGACCCCCCATTGGTGACGTAGGTATATATATTATGTCTGTGAGACCGCATTATTTAATAGTAGTTTATGCAACTGTCATATAACCAAGGGTATTAAACACGAGTGTGAGTTTTTGAAACGAGCAAAGCTAGTTTCAAAATAGTACCTCACGAGTGTTTTAATACCCGTCTTATATGCAGTTGCATACACTACTTTATCTTCACTAATGCAATTAATCAATTAATCAAACATTGCGAAACATTAAATTCACGCGTATTGCCCCATTCGTTGTTGGACCGACGACTGTTTGACCGACGAGGCGACGACTGCTTGACCGACGATTTAAAATGTAATGTTCTTTGAAGATAAATATTTTTATTAAATACTTTAATTTGATTGCAAAAATTGCGGCGCGTAAATATATACTTTTTATAATTCAATGTTAAAATACTAGCTTCAATGATGAAATATAATGTGAAAAAATCACATGACTTTACTTTTAAATTTCTACTAAACAGTAGATTATTCGTTGTCTGTGGCGTTCATTTTTGCTTTCATTTTTTGTAGAGCTTTGTCTCTTTCTCGCAAATCCTGTACTTGCTGGCATTGAACCAATGAGAGCGCAGCTGCAGCGCGCGCAGGGCCAATCAGGAGCGAACGCGCGCTGTTTAGATTTTGAAATAAGGCTCTCTCACCACTCTCTCTCTCTCTCGCTCTCACACAGTGTTATAATGAGATTTTACGATATCGATTTGGATATTATAACATCATGTCAAATTACTTAAATTGAGTTTTTTGTTGTCTGAGCTATAACAGTAGTTATTATAAGTCAAGTATTGAAACATAAGTAGAATGTTACAACATTAGTGTAGATAAAAGTATTTAATATACCTACATATTTACGTTTCAAAAATGTGAATTTAGTTCTACATTTTTATTTCTATTTTTGTTACATGTTTTAACATATTTTATTGGACCCTATTTATTATGTTCATTATATCCAATATGATAAAACTGACTTAGTTTGTCTTGTAGCTTTCAGTTTAAAACAAGTATTTATGAAATACGCATTGTTTTATTAACACAAAAGTATTCAAGCGTGTCACCAACCCTGATGAGGCGACCACGACCACTCTGCCAAGAGTGTGACGACTAAGAAGAAGAATTCAACTTTAAGATCTTTCAAATAATAAGTCGCATAAGTAGTAAATTTCATAAAAAACTTGTAATCGAAAAAACCCGGTGCTTGAGACCGGCGTCACCATAATTCAAATACGCTTCATTAATGGTGGGTTAAAATGCTTATATCCCGTATGTCTGTGATGTACGCTTTGTGTGAGTTTAGGATACTGCGTTAAAAAAAGGTCAGATTTGATTTAAGACATAAGTAATCTACTTGAGGACCGGCTGGTGCAGTGGTACAAAGCTCAGATAACCGGAGCATGTTGGGCTAGGAGTCATGGGTTCGAATTATTATATTAAATATACAAGTATTTCTTTAATAAAAGTCTTAAATGTATAAAATTTCTTAACATATTTCCGTTGTCTGGTACCCGTAGGCTAACATGGTGTCTAAAGTCCACAGATATTATTATATACTACCTTGAGCCTTAATTTTGTAGCTTAATAATGATGAATACTTCCTAATCCTCCTACATTCTTCTGATCAAATTCGTTGCGGGTCCCAAGACAGATTTAGCTTTTCCCTCGGGCTCCCTGTTATCAACCAACCATAATCAGTAGTAGCCATATCAAAGGGTCAAGTGTGGTTGCCGCTGTTGATCCGACGACACAGGAGTAGCAGCGGTGGGAACGAGGTGTGGGCCAAAGCTCGATTATTACTAATGATGACGATGATGTTGACCGAGTATCCTCAACCTCTTTATTCTCTGTTGTTCCGGCAGCTATATAAACATTAAAATATTTTCATATAATTCTAAAACGTAATTACATTTTTGTATTATGTGAATGTTTAATGAAACAGCAAGCTCGCTCGGTACCACGTCTCCATTTTACCTAATTATAAGGTCGATTGGAATTCTTAATTACCAAGCTTTGTTTAATTTCCTGAAATCTGACAGCTGTGCTGTCGCGTTTCGTGCGGTTTGTAAGTAGTGGATGTGGAAGGAGAAAGGAGTGCAGCGCATCTGTATAGCCTCTATGCGGGGACGGGACTGAAGTTTACGCGGGTGCAGGGCGCAGGGCGCAGTTATAAATAAATATTTTTTTTTTGTTTATTGGGAAAAGAGAGATCGCAGGATTTCGATGACTACCGCCAATAAACATTTTTTTTTATGGTATAGGAGGGCAAACGAGCAGTCGGAGCCATTTTCATGACTACCGACGCCCACAAACATCCGCATAGAGGCTATACAGATGCGCTGACCTCCTTTCTCCTCCCACCTCCATGGGCCTCCAGCTATTTACACACCGCACGAAACGCGACAGCACAGCCGTCACTTTACGCCGGTCTCGTGTAAGCGAGAGGTACCTCCCCGGTCGTGCCGGCCCAATTCGACTGCATGCAAGCATGCAGTGTGGCACTACCTCTTACAAAACATTCAGATGATTGCTGTAGAGCCCGACCACGTAGTAGTTATTGAGAGGTAGTGCCATGCTCAATTTGCATCTGAATTCGGCTCGTACGTAATATCAACTTCAATTTAAAAAAATATATATATATTTCTTGTGAGCGTGTGTATGTCACTGAACTCTTCCTAAACGACTTGACCGATTTTGATGAAATTGCACGTGTTGAGGGAGATTTGAGAAAGGTTTAGATTTACAAATCATCCCGGCAGATGGCGCTGCAGTCGGTGTCTCGAATATACTATTGTAGGGTAAAGTAACGGGTAAACAATTCAGCCACATTGTTACACGTTACCATGACAACATATTTTCCAGTACAAGACAACGTCTGTCGGGCAGCTAGTTAAGCATATTTATTATAATTTACAGTGTAAGACCAGAACTATAATAGAATTTTTAAACAGTTTTATGTAAAGTCAACGGTAAGCTCTATATACTTTCATGCCTCTGTGTATATTTCAAAAGGTTTCTTACAATATTTTCACACAGATAAAGTAAAATGACAGCATTTTCACTCGCGTCACGACTTCAACGTTTTCTCCCCGCCCTACTTTATCAAAACGTATACAAGACATCCGAATAAAATGTGAATACTGAACGCGACAGTTTTTTAGTACAAGAAATGTGAATTTCATTTTTTATCTCGCGCGTGAGTGACGCGCTGGTCTGGGGCTGTAGTGTTTTGTTACAGCTGGATGCTGTCGCGAAATAGAATAAAATATTGTTAAAAAAACTAAAAACAGAACAAGATTTTGGTAAGATGTAGTGCCACAATGCATGCAGTCGAATTTAGCCGGCACGACCCGGGAGGTCTCGCTTACACGAGACCGGCGTAAAGTGACAGCTGTGCTCACGCGTTTTGTGCGGTGTAAGTATCTGCAGGACCATGGAGGTGGGAGGAAAAAGGATGACAGCTCAGCTGTATAGCCTCTTTGCGGATGTCTATGGACGTCGGCATTCATGAAATTGGCTCCGACTGCTCGTTTGCCTTCCTATACCATAAAAAAGCACTGAAACATTAACTGAAAAACTTAAAATTTTAGATGAAGACAACGTGTGCAGCTAGATAAGTTTTGTCGTGGATTTTCTTTGTGTATGCAAAATCTAAAATGATTCGGATATCTGGAAGTTGATGGAAATGTAACTCAACGATACCATTACTTCGATTGATACATACACACACTTGTGTGAAGCGTACATAATAAAACTTATAACTATTTCAGATTAATACCATTTCAATCTGAGACTTCGACAATTCACGCTTAGGAAGTCGTCAGCAGTAGTAGAACAATATATTATTACAAAAATACAGATATTCGTGGCAAAAATAAAACTTATTTTCATGATTATTCTATAAAAGAAGTTAGGTAAAGGTGAGTCGTCGTTCTATTCCCTCAAAATATATAAAATAATTTTAGAAAACTATCTTTAACTTTAGAGTAAAACTTATATTACTTTGACAAAACCAATAGATATTAATTACATCAATTCTCATCGATATTTCTATACACCGACGAGATATAACACAAGAGATATAACCACGATGTAATATTCCCCGATGTACAGTACCTAATACAAACTTTTGTCGAGGGCCCGGTAAGAGGATTACCCAAACGTTTTAATTTTTTATCGTCCGCTTAGAATATTACAAAAAAATTGTCCTCCGATCCGATTATGTGATAAGTTATTACAATGACTTTCGTTTATCATCATCACAATCACAAGGACATTGTAAGAGGTAGTGCCACACTGCATGCTTGCATGCAGTCGAATTGGGCCGGCACGACCGGGGAGGTACCTCTCTGCGCAGCTGTGCTGCCGCGTTTCGTGCGGTATGTAAGTAGCCGGTGGCCCATATAGGTGGAAGGAGGAAGAAGGGCAACGAATCTGTTTGTCTGTACTTGGATATATATGGGCATCACGCATGAAAATGGTCTTCTGATTAAAAAATATTGTGTCTTTTTTTTCATGATATAGGGAAGCACACGAACAGTGGGAGCTATTTTCATGACTACCGACGCCCATAGACATCCGCATAGAGGTAAATAGATGCGTTGCCCTCCTTCCTCCTTCCACCTCCATGGACCAGTTGAATTCTTACTAATTAAAAATCACAGGCACAATATATAATAAAACTTCTATACGCGCGCTTTACTTGAGGAGTAAGCTGGCGAGAGCGTTATAAAAGACACACATCGGGCAAGGCCAATGGAAGCTGTCATTCAAATTCAAAATTAAAATTCCTTCCAACGCAGTTTGTCTTGAAAATAGTGCTTTTTAAACACCTTAAAATCATGAACCACTTATCTTATATCATATGTTACATACTAATAATTGTAGGACATATTGTTGTCTAAATAGTTAGTTGAAAAGATATTTCAATTAATTTAGTATTTACGCATTCTATCATGATTACTTACTAGAGGTTTGTTAATTTCCCTTTTTGCGTCAGTTTCGAAGCTCCAAATATCATAAAAGTACTGAAATATATAATTAACAAAAAATAATAATCACTTGATAAGATCCTTGAAATAATAGTTGGTAGAAAAAAAATTTGGTTTTGGTATATGGCTATGAGAAATTAAAATTCAAAAAATGTGAAATATTTCAAATTTTAAATGTATTTTTCGACGATATACCTTATTTAATTTAATATAATAATAGCTTACCAATAAACTAGAGCATATTTTTTACTATCATAAATTTAAAGTTTTGATTATTATTATATAGTTATTATTTTTCTGTAGATTTTTGAATACGTCTCTAAAACACTGGTAGCAAACGAAATCAATTCAGTACGTGGATCATAGTGGGTTAATTTGACTATAGAATATACTAATATTATATATATGCTACTCACACGGCGATCCGTATGTGTGGGTTTGAATTACCCATGAATTAAATAAAGTCACGTGCGCAAGGCGTAAACGCTCTTAAGTTAAACTTTTTCGTATTTAAAAAAATATAACATGATATGTTATGTCATTGTACCTACAGTATTAATAAAAACCAATAATTAAGTTTTACTTCAGTTGTGCGGTAGGTGCACACATTTTTTTAATTTTCATAATTATGTTAAACACCATATTATGCGAACATTTATTTTGGTCCTCACATGAAGACTTACCCACAAACTAACTAATGAATGAACTTAACTCACGAAAACAAACTCCAAACCCCGTACTGTACCTTAATTAACACAAAGTCGCGAATTAACCACCAGAAGAATATTAAAAATATTTTCAGCGAAGGCTTAACTGAAACTTATTTCATTACGTGGGACTTTATTCAACTTCAGTATATGAAAACCGGCTTCGCGAACTTTCCGTATCAAGTGGCCGCGGTCAACTTTATTGTCTATCCTTCGCTCTTCTGTTATAACATTTCATAATCTTTCAACGTGTGCTTTCTTTAAAAGCGCGTATAAGCTCCGCTGTTCTGAACTTTAATATCTTCTGCACTTTGTCTCGTTTATAGTTCCTTGAAGTATGCTGTTGCTGTGGACAATAAGAGTATAATAGAATGATTATCTTAGATTTATCTTTCAAACTATAAGCGTCATATTATGGTTTCACCCAATTATAATTCTAATTGCTTTCTTTATTTAATTATTTTATAAGTTATGCAATAATACATACAATACAGACCAATTCAGTATTGCTGGTATAAAGATACCATTAAACTAACAAATAAAATATAGATAAACGTGTACACATACATGCATATCATTTATATTATTATAAAATATAACACACCCTAGTAGAATGGATATAAATAATAATGTTAAAAT
Organism: Calycopis cecrops; assembly: GCA_001625245.1. Lineage (NCBI taxonomy): Eukaryota > Metazoa > Arthropoda > Insecta > Lepidoptera > Lycaenidae > Calycopis > Calycopis cecrops. Next base: position 64,661 of record LUGF01043451.1, read on the forward strand.
CAAGGGATATATTATTCCACTTACTTTAAATTACCCCTGATTTGAATACTATTATTTTAATATTTTATGAAATAATGATAATGTCTTACATAAGTACGAAGTAAGAACGACCTTCACCCAACTAATTAACAGGTGAAAATTGTATTTTAGGAAATTAAACATGTTTGTGAACGTTTACCAATAGTGTT
>LUGF01043455.1:0-32519 GCA_001625245.1 Calycopis cecrops
TTAGTAAATATGATACATGTAATAATAATATGTCTCTTGTACCATGTAACCTTCATATACATTAAATGTAAATTGTGTGTCTTTTATTTTGTAACCTAGCTAGCAGTGTAGTACTGAATAAAGAGTTTCTATTCTATTCTATTCTAAATTGTTATAAATGATAGTCGAGTGAAGAGACTAGGTCGAAAGTAGAATCAACCTCCTCAATATCCCACAGATACGATAGGATGCATATGGCTTTAGTCTATTATAAGGACCTTGAATGGGTGTACTTAGAAACTAACAAGTCAATAATTATGGACTAGGTCGACTTTCAAGTTTGTAAACCCTTGTCACATAATATGTTTTCACCCGATTTGGTTGGTTTCAGTACATAGAGGTAAAACAAGCAGTTAGGCTTCGTACTAGTATATGATTACCCTTACCCATAGACAATATTTTTTTCGAACTTGATCATAATATGCTGAGGGCACGATGAGATAATCGATGTCGTCAAAAGGGTGTACGACCTTTGACTTCTATAATATAATATGAATGTGAACTTGTTCACATTCAGAATATATGGAAATTGTATTTACTTATTTAACAAAACAACGAGTGAATTATGTAAAATTTGTACGTATTTTGAATGTGAAAATGTTCACAATCAAAATACACAATTTCTGGAAGTAGCCAAAGCAAACAACAACAAAACAGGGATTAATTCATGAACACAATATTAGGCAATCTGCTGGCCGTTTCCCGCCCCATAAAATAAATCCTGGCCGTATTTAGTACGTAGTATATAAGGGCTTAGCGTAATCTCTTACGCTGTATTACACTATGTACACATAATATTTAGTGAATGCCCTAAATCTTGCATTTCGCATATAAACGAGCTGTTTATCGGTTCATCGGCATCAGGTAAATCTGGCTAATCTGCTTAAGTGCCATCAATAAAGGTGAGATAGATCATGTTTTGAAATGCATGAATCGTAATATTACAAATTATATAGGTAGTAAAACAACTATCAACAATCTTGGTACTTAATGAAGATTATTGAAGTTTAACAACGATTTTTGAAGTTAAACTTCTATTTATGAGTTTGGATAAAATTATAAAGTATTTATTTTCGATGGCCGTACATTCACATAAAAATAAGAGGATAATATTTAATATAATAATAATTAGAAGAACCTTTCATGTTAGCACGCTTGAGAATAGGAGAAATGTTGCTGACTCAAACTTACTATACAAGATTTTGCACGGGCAAATTGACAGCCCATGTCTGTTGTCTAATATAAATCTACGTATTCCCCAAACACAAGTTCGCCGTCAACAATTGTTTGCTTTACCTTCTTGTTGTACTTTAAGGGCGGAAAACAGTCTGATGGGCAGAATGCATAGATTTGGTAACACGATAACCAACGATGTAGATATTTTTTCGGTACCATTTTCTACTTTCTCTAAACATGTCAATCGAATTTTTGATGTATGACTTGGCTAGTTCTTATTTGTTGCTCTTTACTTTTACCAATGTTTTTTGGCTGTGAACTGTATATCTATACCGACAGTTTTTAAATTATTTTTAGTATCTCATTGTACCTTACTACTTCATAAGCTGTGATATTTACTATTTACTATTATTATTACTATTATTGATATCTGTTAACTATTTGATATTCGTGCTAATGTTGCATTAAAATCCAAATTATAGATATATGTAAATTATTATTATATTGTTAAAAGGGAGTATTCCCGTTAATTGAATTGAATAAATGAAAATAAATGAAAATATAATATGATAATGTTATGTCGTACTAGCTTCCGGGCGCAGCTTCGCCTGCGTGGATTTCGGACTTAAAAAATGAAGGTTCTCAATTCTTCCGAATGAAGGATTTACAGCTATTAATAATATTCATGCAAAATTTAATTACTTCAAATTCATGCAGTAAGTACTTTTTGAGTTTAGCCCGGACATACAGACAAACAGACAAAAGTTATAAAAACTATATTCGTGGCTTCGATTTTTATTGTAGATTACGCCCCAAGTATTCTTTACAAAAAATTTTCAATGTACAGTTTTGATTTTCCTAAGATTTTATTATACCTATATATGTATAGATACGTAACTCGTCTTCTAATTTATTTATTATTTACGACGGACCGACTTATTATATACTAGCTGTACCCCGCGGTTTCACCCACGAAATCCATATAAACTTCAACACCCTATTTAACCCCATTAGGGGTTGAATTTCTAAAAATTCTTTCTTAGCAGATGCCTACGTCGTAACATCTACCTGGATGCCAAATTTCAGCTTGATCCATCCAGTGGTTTGGGCTGTGCGTTGATAGCTGGCTATGTCACGTTTGAGTTTTATATATTATATAGATGTGGACACATCGACATGCACAAAACACGAGAAATTTTTAGTGCATTACGCCTGTTATACACGCTTATCTCTCTTCTCAATTTTGAGTAGCAAAGGATATAGGTAATTTTCATAAATTATAGAGCAGGGATTGAAAAGGTAAAAAGTATCACAGAAATTCAAAGAACACTGGGCATGATCTGACCCGGTTTTCGAAAAATGTCCTACAGACATCAAATTAGTTTTAAATTACTGATTATTAACCCACTTTTCAATTTAAGTAGTTGTTTTTTTCTTAATCCATGGGAGTAATTTTTTTTTAAAGCGTAAAGTATCCTTCACTGCAGTTGATGCAAGTGATTCAGCTTTTGATTTTTCACAATAATTGAGCTACGAAGATTTGACACTGTTTACTTTAGGCAGCTATCACCTCAGGATCGCAAGATCATACGTTTATGAACATTTACGACCAAATGGATTGTATATAATTGAACTCTACCGGCACCACGAATTGGTAAACAACAGAACCTTGATACGTGGTAGAATCACAGAATCATCAGAAGCAAACAGTATTACACCTACATATTGGTGAACCCTACAAGACAGGGCAGAGAAAGTATACAAGATTATTACTGCTCTTGTATCCATGGCCGCCGAACCATCAGATGCTGTGCACATATAGCCAGCATGGTGTATTTTTTGTCTTGGGCCAGACAGCAAGAACAAATTGTTGCACCAGCAATGTTCTTAGATCCAGCAAAATAAAAACGACATGATTATATACATTTGTTTTATTTATAAACGCATCCGATTATATATTATTTGTAGTAAGATAGTATGATTATTATTTTATCTCTCGGACGCTCAACAGACTTGTACTGTTAAACATTAACTTCATAGCTCCACTGTGTGAAGAAGAATTCATTAAAATAGTCGAATAATGTCTTACCACTAGAGCATAGGTTCCCAAACTTTTTCGTCTAACGCCCACTTTGAAAATCAGTTACTTCGTATCGCCCCCTTATTAGTCATTACACCTTGATATTCAAAGACAATTATGTCGTTTCTGGCCCCTTACCGCCCCCCTCTGAGCATCTAGTGCCCACAAGGGGGCGTTATCGCCCACTTTGGGAAAGACTGCACTAGAGGCTATTACTTATATTTTATTTTTAACTAGCTGATCTTCCCACGGCTTCGCCCGCGAGGACTTTAGAACCGGGCAGTGTCATTATAAATCCATAACTCTTTATATAATTAGTGTAGATTTTTTGGACAGATTCCCATGTGTCACATTGATGCGACACATATATTCGTAAACTAGGGACGTTTATCTAAACATCGACACCAATTTTGTTTCTGTAGGCCGTGGGTATGGTTTTCATAGTAAAGTGCCCAGTGACCTTTTGTTATCCTTGGGTCTTGCTGGTTCCTTAATTATTTCATATTGGTCACTTACTACTAAACTCCTTCTTCTCAGTTTATGTCTTTATTTTTTTATACTCGTATTACAATTTCACAGAAAATCCAAAAGTTATATTACCCTGTTGAAACATGTATAGTACCAAGAAATGAATATTTTTTTGTAACATTTTTTGGAAAACGAAACAATAATTATGGGCCTGTATCCATTTTAATTCAATATAACGACATCTTTACGAGCTGTGACTCAATGTGGGACGTGTGGACGCGGTATAAATCTGTCACAACTTAACGCCCCGTCACAGTTTGTTATTTGCCGTCACCTACACAATTATTATTGATATATTGTTTTAATTTCAAGAACAATTTCACGGGATCAATCAATTCTAATGCAATGTCAACACTTACAAAGTTACAATTAAATGTATTATTCGCTGTCGATTATTCTACGACATCGTTTAATAAGTTAGAATTAATCGGAATATTTATTTGTAATTTGTACAAACAAATGTTTTTCCGAAGTCTCGCGTCATTTAAGGCGACAGGCTCTGTAGTGAACACTAAGTAAATGCGAATTAGTCGGGACGTCTAAATCAATGCAAAAAAATATCTAGACTTCTCTGCGGCATTTGGTAAGAAGTAGTGCTATTGCTACACTGCATCGTGGTTCTAAAATACTTGGGCGCTCAAAAGTAGGTATATACTCACATACCAAATTGTTGGCCTGTCGGTATTCACGAAATGGCTCCGATATCTGGTTTGTCTGATCTTTGAAAGATGGAAAGGACTGATCTTTGAATCCAACTTAAATTGTCTTCAATTTAATTCTTCAAGGGTCACCGATAAGCAGTTCAAGTATCAGCCGCCAATAACGCATTCGTTGACTGATAATGGCTGATTATGATCGACAAAAACGCAAATCCGATGTAACCTAATATATTTTTTTATATACAGCAGTCGACAACAGCAAACGAGCAGTCGGAGGTATTTTCGTGACTAAGGACGCCCATAACATCCGCATAGAGGTTATATTCCTACTCCCACCTCCATAGCGCACCGGCTACTTACACCACACGAAACGCGACACACACATCTGGTTCCTACTCCGGTATCAAGTGGATTCAGCTACATGCATAATACACGTGGCACTACCTCGTATAAATCTATGTCCGTAAATTATCTAAATAAGTTTATTTTACAAGGTTCGTTAAAGAAATACAGTGACCGATTTATTGGCGTCGGCGACTAATTTACAATCTGCTCATTATGTTCGCGCCGCCATTGTCGTTTGAATTATAACGGCCACAAATCACGTGTTGAAACGTGTATATCAAAGTACAAAACAAAACTCTATAGATTTCGTAATTTTACTCGCGTACTCGTTATAAAATAATTCAGAGGAGAATTAAAATGATAGGTTTTCATCGCTCTTTATTGTGTGCTGTTTGTATTTTTATAGCCTAAGCAAAAGAGTAATCGGAGATGTTTGATGGCCAACGCCAATAGACATCTAATTATAAATGTGAAAGTTTGTATGTGTGTTTGTTTGTTACTCACGCAAAATTTCTGAACCGAAATTCGTGAAATTTGGCACACACATAGAGAGTAACTTGGATTAACTCATAGGATAATCTTTTTCCCGTAGAAATGTTCCTATGATGTGGGATTATTTTCTATTTTCCACGATATCGAAATTTACGCGGGTGAAATCGCGAAACGCAGCTAGTAGACATCTACATTTGTGTGTGATTTGTACTTAATGTGTGTCATGTAATACTCTCCTTCCGTCCTGCGACCCATATGACCGACCGCCCAGATGACCCGAAACTCACAAACCGCATAGCCGCATTAGTTGTCACTTTATGAGGGTACCATATGATAAGAGATTGTGTGCCGGCCCAATTCGAATGCAATGAAAGAATACTCCATTGGATATAACAGAGTTATATATGTACAAGGGAGTCTTCCTCCCATATAGTCAATAAAAAAGCTAAAAAAAAACACTAACTTTAAACATCATCTATGCAAAGACTATATAAACCCTTGGGAAAGCAATATGTGCCATAGACACAGGAGGACAAAAGAGTAATCCCATGTGTTAGGAATATAATGCATCATTTCTGTTTCGTAATAACTAAAGCTTAAGCGAGAGCTTTGTAATTGCAGTGTCAGAGCTTCAGCACAAGTTTCTACGCAGCTTTAAGTTTCGTCGCATTCACAATTTCCAACCAGCAACTGCTATAGAATTGAATATCATTTAGATATGATGTGTTTAAAACGTGATAAAATAATTCATACATTACAAAGACACACAGTCACAGATTAATAAACTTTCCACGTCATACAAACAGACAAAAACATATTCACACGACACGAGAGGGATTTTTATAATATAATGAGCCAACGCAATTAGACCATTTGGATGAGACCAATAAAGATCAGTATACCTGTTTGTTATACAGACAAGTTGCCTTTCTTCCACCCTCAAAAGGGCCAGGGGAAATTCACTAACTAGGATAACTACCTAGAACTCCCATGATCTGGCTAACTCTCTCTTACAAAAATAATGTAAAGAAATGTAGTTTAGAGCGGTAATGTATCATGAATACTAAATTGCATTGCCTAATGCTTAGTCCAACTTGTCGTAATTTTTTTGTTTTGATTTCACATTTTTTTTTATCTAAATACACCATGATGATCCAAATACACCCTAAAAAACAGTGGATGCCATGGGTTGCTATACTCAGACGCCTTGAACCTGTCAGCAATTAGGCACTCTCTCTATAATTTTCCAGCACATGTACCTATACATATTTTATGTAAATCCCATATTTTTTTGAAGTTTATACGTCGTGGACCGAAATCATGAGAGTGATTTCAGAAGTGATATCATGTAATGGTATATATTTCAATAAAACAAAGTGATTAAATTTCCTTAATCACATAATGTGTAAATATAAAATAATTAAAAAATGAATATACTAGTTAGTACCTACCACTTTTCTTCTCTCGTAATTAACTTAGCATAGGATTATACTATGGCAATTTAATAACAAAAGAAGAATAAACCTTTTTAGTTCTATTTTGGGTTTTAAAACATTCATACAATTAAACTTTCAATTTTGTAATTTTTATACAACGTAATGCTGCCATAATAGATTACATATTACACACACTACATATCTAAGAAATAAAAGTGGTCAGCGAGCGTATCACACTGTTTATTTTCTAGTCTGGAAAGTTGAAGACTGAAGAAAATTGGTCACATAGAATCCAACGCCCGCCGGAGTTGGATTGTAGTTTGTCAACTTCAATATTTAACTTGTTCCTCGCAGTTGGGAAGTTGCTTCTATCAAGAACACAATACTTCAGCAAATTGTCAACATTCCTAGCAATATCTTTGTTGGAGAAATGTTTATGGTATTAATTTGTTTTCGTATTTTATAGACGGCTGTGTGCTTGGAATGAATATCGTTGAGATAAAAGATGATAATAGATAGGTATACCGTACATATAGTAAGAGGTAGGGCCACGCTTTTAGCATTCATGTAGCCGAATCGGGTCGATTTCTCACTTACACGATAAAACGTAAAGTGACAGCTGTATTGTCGCGTTTCATGCGGTGTGTAAGTAGCCTGTGTCTCATACAGAAAAAGGAGGGCAACCCATGTGTTTTGTCAATTTACCGATGGCGCTGAAAATGTCGCAGTCAAAAGTAAGTCTTTTAGGTGACGCAGGGAAATGCGTTCACTCTCTACCACCGGTCTTTGGGAATAGTAGTCCTTTGGGAACTGCAGCTAAAAGCCGAATACACCAAAACCCCACGGGTGACATAAGATATTAAATGTCCCGAATATGTAAGTAAGAGTACCCATTAAAAAAACTTTTTATTAATGTTTAATAAAAACCCTCTCATTCAACACACCACTGTTTTATTCATTGTGACACCAATGTAATGGTGAATCGGGAACTCCCCGCTTCAATCTAATGAGGTCCCCAGGGAGCCGACGCTTCCATGTTCCAAAGGCGACATAAACATTTCACATAGAAAACTCGAACGTGTGTAATTCGATGGTGAATAGAGTTTGTTGCATCATTTATGGCGTTTGGGTTTATGCAGCTATGTGGTAGCTAGACTGACTGAATGTTTCCATTGTTTATTTTAATGGTATAATTATAATATCTCTTTAGAAACTAGCCACCTGGCCGGATCGTATTAAAGTGCAATCTCTATTTCCTCATTCTCTTATTGTTATAGGGTGGGATTATGTAGTACAGTAGAGAAATCTGACGCTGACGGTATAACTTGCTCTCGGCGCGGGTGGGCGAGAGTACCACTTGTTTCCTTACCTCAAACTGTTTTTCAGACATTGAATTGACATTGAAAATAAATTTTTAATAACACTTAATATGGCGTGGCAATCAAAGTTTTCTCGCCATACCCTTTACCGGATGTCTGAATCATATCTCATTTATAACGAACTACCTTTTACCCGGAGATTCACTCGCCTCCGGTTCAGTTTTTAGTATTCATTGTAACAGATAAATGCCTCTAATAATATGTATACAAAGTTTCAAGATGTTTGGTTGAGTAGTTATAGCGTGAAACCGTAACAAATAACTGACATTCACATTTATAATATTAGTAGAATATTCTCATAATAATTAACTACTTACATGCAAAAGTAGTAGGTAGGCAACGTGTGGGCTTCCTTTAGGTAATCAGGTCATTCGTTTTGTCACTTTTGGCATATCCATGCACAGTGCACACGCTAACCTTACGCTAAGGCACAACTGTCTTTGGGCGCTGGTGCTCACTTTACATCAGGTGACCCATTCTTGTTTGTCTCCTATGGCTATATAAAAAAATCACGCTTTTTATATAAATATTTGTAGCATCTTTAGATTAACCTATCTATTTTTAAATACATTTCAATTATATTTATATGCTTATGTACAGTGTACACATATGTCTAATATAAGAAAATAGAAACGTGTATGCCAAAAACATATTATCTACTAAAGTACTATAACTGAAATCTGAGTATCTATAATATATAAATCTCATTTATTGAGCTATTGAGTTCACTGAATGAGAACTTATTCTTGTCACTACATTACTATTATTCAATAACACTTATCTATTCTTCGATATATGTTACCTTCTCCAGGACATTCAATGATATTAACTGTATTAAGAATAACTGTTACGAGTATTATCGTAAATAGTTACGAGAAAGAATATAACACTTTATTACAAGTAATTCCTTGGGAATGTACCTAAAGTTATTATCAATGTAAATAGCGTTGTTAAGGTTGAAATAAATAAACGGTTTCGTCTATATAAGTAGATGTAATGGTGTAAGGTGAGAAGGCTGATTTTGAGCGTGAGAGCAAAATGTTGGTGAAGTATGTAAGAGGACAAACGAGCAGTATATCCGTCGCCCATGTAGGTATGTATATCCCGCGTGTAGCACTTACGTAGATGCCTTCCACTTTTCCCGATTTCCCGGAATTCCCTATAATGATAAGGAATTCCGGGAAGCCTCATTCAGCATGTCACTATAACGCGGTTTCATATGAGGAAACATACAAGCCGTCCTAATTCGGGTCAAATGCAGCAATGGCTTCCCACCTTTTACCCTCCTTACTCTCAACCTCTTAGAAAAATCTTGTAATGCCTAACTAGGTAAATAGAAGCATGCAGATATTCATAAATATAATCTAAATACGATCGAACCCATGCCATTCAGACTACACATTTTAAATTATAAACAAACTCCCAAAATTTTAATACAAAAACAAAGTTAAATAATTCAAATGAAATATTACGTAAAAGTTTGAAACAAAAACGCCAGGAACACATCCCGCAGGGGTCAAAATATACAGTGGAATCAATTCAGTATTCTATATCCGAGATCAAAGAATGAATGTACCCCCATTTCCCAGGAGGCTTCGCTTCCCATCCCGGAAGCTCACCTCCGCGAACATTCATAAATGAAACTTGTACGTCGCGAAAAAAGCTCACTCGGGCGAGTTTTCAGCTTTTATTTTATTAATTCTACGTTTATTTTGTAGACTCGGTGATATCGACAGATGGGTGTCGGCATGGATTCCCGATCCAGACAATCGACCAGCCAATACAGTGTCGATGCCAATGGCGGCCTGTTGTGTGGCTTGGATTTGGTCAAATGATACTTAACATAAATATCTTAGATATCCAAAAGCGTTGATAATATCAGTAAGAAATTGTTTTTTTTTTAACTTTAACTCTTTTTTAAAATAGAAAAAATATGCTGAAAAAGAAATCGGCCTGTGTATAAGTTTTTTTATAAATATTTTTTTTAAAGCCTAGCCCCGTGCCAAGTACCGTAAGGACGTGTGTTACGGGTACTAGACAACGGAATATATTTAATATGATTTATATATTTGAGAAATTTTATATATATTTAAGATTTTTATTATTGAAATACATATAATACATAGATAAGCATCCATGACCAAAGAGCATCCTGGCAGGGTCGCAATATAATGTCGGGTGTTAGGAGTAATTGAACAATCGAATGCCGAATGAAGACTGTGTTTATTAACAAATCAACGCTTAATTTATAGATCTCTAGTCTATTCATCTCAGCAGGATTCGAACCCGCGACCCCTGGCGCAACATGCACCACTTATCTGAACCACTACGCCACTGCGCCATCCAGTCGTCGTTAGACCTAGTTATTTTTTGGCGGCGCGGGAAACGCATTTAGGCACCGCTTTGGCTTAAGTTAGAAGTAGAAAACTAAAACCACTACGAGTGCCGTCAGTGCAACCTTTAGTTTCTCGAAACTAATAAGCATCAGGGCACCTCGATAGTTAGTCAGTCCCCTAAGGGCCAGCCCCTTAGGGGACTGACTAACTATCTACCTTCTTAGAGGAGATGTCACACATAGAAAACCACATCAACTTCGGTGTGCGACAGTGTGATGGGTTAAGTGTTCCAATCCCCTTACCCCAAAGGACAAGAGAAGAATTAAAAAGTTAGAGATAATTAAAGACTACTTCTACTACCGTTTTTCAGACCCCTCTTCTTATAAGAAAGGTACAAAGGTACAAGGTCACCTTCGACACAATTTATTTTTTTCCCATTGTAGGTTTCTGAGTTGGTTCACGTGTCTCATATGTGGTTTCAGGGGATTGAGCTCAGAAGCCCTAGGCTACAACAAAGCCTAAACCCTGCTAAGTTAGACGTATGATCAGCAGTGGATCAATAAATCATTTCGTATTATAGCCACCTAAACCTATTAAGGTATATCGATTAACGACAGTAAATAATATAATTAATGTACGCAGTTGAATATATTTACCGTAACGCAATCACAACAGTAAACACCTTAATCATGGCTAAGAAGACATCAAACACAAGATCTCGCCGAGACCAACAGCTACCCATAAACACGGCGAGATAAGCTTACGCATGAATATTGTATATCAGTTTAATGATAACCCCTTTCTTATATCATACAATTTTATTACTATCCTATCTCCCACGGTCTATCCATTCTTTATCTTTAACTACGCAATTTCGTCTGCATAAAAAGTGCTTTCGTGCCATTTAGCGGTGTTTTCATCCTCTTTACCTAAAAACCGGTGCCATAACACCTCTCCGGGGCACGGTAATATTTGCATTTAGAGCGAACGACTGATATTCCTGACCTTATCACTGGAAGATTGTGCGGGGGGGCGATATTTGATGACGTCACGAAGAAGACCTTTGTCTACAGTGAAATGTATTTTTTGCCTACTTTGTTTTATTTCAATAAATTGATTTAGAATATTTCTGTTAAAATTTTGCTTTGTTTATCATGTTACCTAAAAGTAAATAAAATACTGATTGAATTAGCAGCAAATTATTTAGCTCGCCGTCATCATCACCCTCGCCCATTATCAGTTTCTAGACTCCCCACCTGGTAGAGCTGCAACTGTAGAACTTATTAGTGCATCGGCCAGCATTTTCTTAATGTGACCAGCCTAGTGTCTACAGTATTTACCTGACTTATTTATTTTAAAATATCTTGTAAAACGTATATTAAAACGAAAATATATATTATATAAAATTAAAAGACATCTTTAGTTTTTTGTTTTCTAAATATTTTTCAAAATGTTTTCACCAACCAAAATAGATACAGATGGCAGATATACGAAAACAAACTAGGGAAAATAATCTAGTATGGTAAATAAGGATAAGTTGATTCAGTAAAGCACTCGTTTTAACATATTTATCTTCATTTTTATGCTTCATAGGATGCCAAGGAGGCGGAAAAGGTATCAGTTTTGTGTCAACATATCCTTGTTCTCAATTACGGAGTTAACTTACGTGGATGGTCCTTAATTTTAACATAACATTATCTCTTTAAGTCAACAACATACACTATGCTAGCTTAATTATATTCTTAGTATATATATTATAAATAGGCCAAACTAAACGGTGTATTTACGCTTGAGCATACTTTAGCCAATATTAAATACCAAGGCTACATCGACATGTTCGCCATTATATGGATAAGCCACAAATTGTTGTACCAAGCAGATGCTAGCTAGAATATTTTGTATGTGATAATATGTTGTAAGTCATATACAGAATATCTAAAATAAGTTCATATTTGTCATCGTGATTTTAGCAATTCTGTATTCTATTCCGTTATTTCATAATTGCGGCAATAATAACTATTTACCTAATACTTTAAACAAAAAAGATGAAGCAAGTAAGAGGTAGTGTCACACTGCATGCTTGCATGCAGCCGAATTGGGCCGGCACGACCGGGGAGGTACCTCTTGCTTACACGAGACCGGCGTGAAGTTACAGCTGTACTGTCGCGTTTCGTGCGGTGAGTAAGTAGCCGGTGGTCCATGGAGGTGGGAGGAGAAAGGGGGCCAGCGCATCTGTATAGTCTCTTTGCAGATGTCTATGGGCATCGGTAGTCATGAAAATGGCTACAACTGCTCGGTTACCCGAAAAAACGAAAAAAAAATATGATTAAAAAGCCTTATTTATACCTTTACAATTTTTAAGCCATTTGAATAATGTATGTTTAAAGTAGATTAAGAAAAATCTATATTAAATAAACGATATTGTTAGTCATTATTTATTTTTGTAATAAACCCCACACATGTGAAGGGCCTCCTCTAAATACATCTACTTGCGTCTACTTTGGGCATCATGCATACAGCTGGGACTTGACACTTTATTTATTTCTTCCCATCCGATAACAAGTTTTCCTGTCTTTTATTTTCCATTGGTGCCTTCTCACTTAATTCGAATTTCCAGCCTCAACGTCCGCCCACTTTCCTTTTGCTTTTTAATGTTCGTCTTATTTTTGTGTCTAATTTGTTGGTCTTTTTAAAGGCTAACGAGTAGTCGGATCACGTGATGTTAAGTGATCATCGATGCCTACAGCACACTGACACGCAAAAGCACAGCTGTCACTTTATGCCGGTTTCGTGTGAGAGGTACATACCCCGGTCGTGTCAGCCCAATTCGGCTGCATGCATGCAGCATTATGTCTTGCTAATAATCTGTAATCTTTTGTATTGTTTAATTTTAGTACGATAAATAAGAAAAAAACCGAAAGTTTGTATGTTTGTTTGTTTGTTACTCCTTCACGCAAAAACTGCTTTCATGATTTTCATGAAATTTGGCACACACAGAGAGTAACATATATTAACACATAGGATAATTTTTAATCCGGAATAAATGTTCCTAAGGGGTACCATGGGATGATTTTCCACAGGATCGAAATTTACGCGGGTGAAACCGCAGAACGCAGCTTATATTTTATAATTTCGTTTACTTCGTTACGCCACTGCTTCATAGTGGTACGAACTTCTTATAACTACTTAGTATTCACCCGCCACATCCGCAGGTTTACAAAAACGCGCCCCCATCCATCTGCGCACAAAAACCCGCGTCTCCTCTCATTAAATGAAGAAATGACAAATTTTCGCAAACAAATTTGCTAGAAACAAAAACACGCATCCAAATTAACCGCGGAACAGGATGAAACGGGACGCTCGTTACGGAGGGAACAAAAGGAAAAACGGTGGAAAACAGGTGAGCGTAGTTGGGACCGGAAAATGATAATATTTTTTCCGAGTTATTCACTTGTTGCAATATAATTTTATTTGTTTAAATTATACTCTTGTTTTTTCCTGTTTGGTCTTTTTTAAATTAAGGACAAGCCATGAAATTTTAAAGCAAAAATCAACTATATAAACCCACACAAACGTAGTCTATTGTTTACCATGGTCCATTTTAGTAATTGAAGTCTTTGCTTTTTCGATGTTTCATTAACCTTTCAATGTAACAAACTATTTAATAGCACAATATTAACAACCTTATAACACTTACTGACTGGTGCTAATTAATAATCACTTTAAGAATTTCAACTACTTCCGACGCCTTTGATATTCATACAGAGATTATGTAGACCGGTTTCCCTGCATCTTTTTCCCTTTCCTCCTTAAAATCCACACACTTCATACAACGCGACAGCATAGCTTCCACTTTTCAGGGGTTCAGCAATGGACTATTTTTTACTTCTTCTACTTCTTAATAATCATCATCATCATCAGTCTATTGCAGTCAACTGTTGGACATAGGCCTCTCCCATAGCACGTCACTGGCCTCGATCTTCGGCTAACCTTTCCCACTTCCTGCCCACAGCTTTGCGTATGTCGTCACTCCATCCAGTCACAGGGCATCCTACATTACGTTTGCCGGTACGCGGTCTCCACTCTTGAACCAGTCGACCCATACGATCATCGGTATTACTTAATAATTGTAGGATATAATACAGGACGGCATGACTCAGTGCAATACAATACAACTCGCTACAAACCGCTACTCCTGAAACAGACAGGATAATATAACAAGATACATAAAAGGCCGGCAACACACCTGCAAAGCCTCGAGTTTTGCAGATATTTATGCAGCAGGCAGGCAGCGCAGCGGTAGTAATCTATCACCTTCGCGTTTCTCCTTTATCCTATAAAAAAGGACAACTTGATGAAATACAGCGTGCTATGATACAAAACAGCATGCTACGATACAACACAGCCCGCTTTGAAGCGACACAGCCTGCTACTACACATCACAGACCGCTACGTTACAACACAGCACGCTACAATACAACCCAGCACGCTCTGATACAAGACAGCACGCTACGGTACAGCACAGTGTGCTACGATATACCACAACTCGCTACAATACAACACAGCCCGCTAAGGTGAACACATCGCGCTACGATACGATACAGCACAACACGACTACATGATTCGACGTGACACGACACAACACGTGTTATGTTACCCACTGGTAGCGGGGTCTGCTCATTATGTAGATTTATTCTAACAATCGTGTTAGGGTAAGTCTGCGTGACAAGGCGTTAGAGTAATATTATCGCAGGGCTTGTATCAGTGGATTTAATCTTTTTTTTTCTTTTACAAATGCAAAAAAATCTACGTTTGTAGACATCTGAAGATTTCTAAATTTCTATATATTATCTACTAGCTTACAATTTTTGTAGACCTGGCCGTTAATTTTCTCAATAGATCGGTAAAAGTTGCATTATGCTCAGTAGTTTTCGCATGATGCGCTCACAAACAAACAGAAAAAAGTTCAAAAATCGTACGTACGTATAACGTAACGTACTATATTATCAATTCTACATTGCTTTTGCATATTTTATTAAATTCATCTATCCTAAAACCAGTCTTCTCTTGTGTATAAAAAATTAAAGAACATCCCTAAAATTGACTCAAACCCTTTTTTAAACCGTGTGAGAATTTAGACATCCCCAACCATCTGGTGGGTCCCCTCGTACTTTAATAATTTTTAATATTATTTCAAATTGCTAAAGGAAATGAGATCAAAATATAGAGGAAATGAGGTTCCAACAAAAGTAAAAGTAATTTTTTTATGTATTTTTTATTACAAGATTTGTTGAGATACTAGTATAGCAGAAACAAATTAGCAGATCACATAATATGGGCGTGTTGTCATGGACTGGGATTGATGGATGTACGTTTTTTAATCAATATCCGCCCAGCAGTGGACGTCCTTCGGCTGAATGAAAATATGAATCATAATAATAAAATAATAATAATATAGAAATTCATTTGCATAAAACATGGTTATACAATGAGATGTTACACAAATTTAGGTTGGTACACATGTTTTGTTACTCTAAATTTATATAGCATGCAAAATTATAAATTAAAGAAATAAAATATACACAACAACCTTAAAACTATTACTTATACATTTTTCATTTAATATTTAATCATACATTTATGACATCTTTAATGCTCTAGAAATTATTTAGAAGTACCCACTCATATAATTTCATCATTACATCACATATCTTACAATATAACGGTGCGCATAACCAATTAGTGTGCAATACATCTATCCTTATAGACAAAATAAATAAATGTACATGTTGTTAATAGCAAGTAAAGTAGCTAGCCTGTAGAGAAAAATATAAAACAAAAATCATTTTATGTTAAGGTGCCGTTATTGTTAAACGTAAGAAGAATAAGTAAACGTGTCAACACCACCTGCTCTCAAATCCCTAACAGTGGCCAATAGCCTTCGAAGCGACGCAGATGGCCACGATTTATAAAAATAGTTTTACCTCTTCCGTATACCTAAACAATAGTATCAGAGTTTTTTTACTTACTGAAAAAGGAAAGAAAGAAAATACGTTTATTTGATTGCATACATATAAGAGATAGTCAAATATGTACACTAGCTTCCGCCCGCAGCTTCGCCCGCGTGGATTTCGGACTTCAAGAACAAAGTTATAAATTATACATTTAAATCTACCTCTTGAATCACTCTATCTATTAAAAAACCCCATCAAAATCTGATGCGTAATTGAAAAAATCTAAGAATACACACAGAAAGTGATTTTGTATGCAATGATTACACATACAAAATACTACAAAATTGAATGCTAATAGTGTGCCTCTCGAAAGCATCAAATTGTTTTAGTTCGTTATGAAGTCAGGTGACCATGATAAACATGGCACCTGACACCGGACAGAGAAACCATGTGATTGAAACTGTTAAAAATCTATTATGTAACTATGTGGTTTATATTCGACAAGAGATTATGCTATTATATTATGTTATAGGTTAGCCGAAGGTCGAAGCCTGTGGCGTGCTATGGGAGAGGTCTATGTCCAACAGTGGACTGCATTAGGCTGATGATGATGATGATTATGTTATACTTTATTTAAAAACTCTGCATAGAATATGCCTATTCTTAGGAAGCTTTGAGTAATTATTGTTTTTACTGTAATAAAATTTAGATTAGAATATTTTTGGAAAGAATAAAGTAAGTATAACACATTTCATATCCTTAAAACATTTTTACATTTATTCTAAAATATTTTCGTAGGTAAGTTCTGCATATTTAGAGCATGAAATTTTTAGCCTGTCTCATTGTACTCAAAATTTTAAGACTCAAATATTCAACATTATCATGGCATGTTGCGGTACAAAAGGTTACCTACATCGCAACTTAATGCTACTAGGAGCGCAAGAGCTCTATGCATAGTAAATATGTTTGCATAGAAAATCTTAGATTCCAAATTCAAGAGAAAAGCTTTTGTACTTTGCTCCCAATCAGTCTAAAATCTACATCTGTGCAAGTAGTGCACAATGCTTATGACTAAGTAAGCGTCTTTTCCACTGCAGTGCCAATCTACAATGTATTAATACTTTTGTATGTCGTTGTTGGTAAGAGGTGCATGCGTGCATGACATCCGAAATGGGCCGGCACGACCGGAGATGTACCTCTCGCTTACACGACTCCGGCATAAAGTTATAGCTGTGCTGTCCCATTTCGTGCGGTATGTAAGTAGCCGGTGGCCCATGTATGAGATGGAGGAGGGGATGAAGAGCAACGGATTTGTATAGCCTCTGTGCGGATGTCTATAACAGGCATAGGTAGTCATAAAAACCCGACTGCTCGTTTGCCCCCTTAAACTTAAAAAAATCTGTCTGTCGCTTTGTTTGTCCGGAGTAATCGCTGAAACGGCTAAACTGATTTCCATAGAACTTCTACTGAAACATAAAGGAGTTTATAGGGCAGGATGTAGACTAAATTTCAATTCTAAAACAACCAATCTGTCCTAGCTATTCACGTACGAATCCGGGTCGAGCCACTAACTAATTTCACTAGGGTTCCTTGTAGCCTTCCTTCTTTGAAATAGTCCCTATACTGTTTTTAAGAAGGAATAATTAATAGACTACTTACTTACTTGTTACTTGTTGCCCGGACCTTTTCCGCAACTCGACACTTTTGTGTCTATTTTGCGTAATTAGTTCATTTATACACTAACAAACACATCATATTTTTTAACAGTGTTAGGGGGCAAACGAACAATTAGAAACAAATATACATCCACATAGAGGTTATACATACGTGTGGCCATCCTTCCTCCAGCTCCTCCATGGACCACTGCCATACTCATTATCATTTATTAATTATAATAAATAATCTATAATACATTATGATTAATGAATAATGCGAAGCGATGATAATCAAATGGTTATTCTCATTATCATTTAAGTTGTAATAAATACTGATTGTAAATATATGCAGATTGTTCGCGGGGCACACAGCCGACGGCAATCAAATTAAGCTACGGCAAAAAGACCAACAAACAGCGTGTTAAA
This sequence comes from Calycopis cecrops, assembly GCA_001625245.1. Taxonomy (NCBI): domain Eukaryota; kingdom Metazoa; phylum Arthropoda; class Insecta; order Lepidoptera; family Lycaenidae; genus Calycopis; species Calycopis cecrops. The sequence goes on from LUGF01043455.1 coordinate 18,506, forward strand.
ATGTTGCCAGCATACCACTGGTATTTATTTTTGAGTTGGCGCCAATCGATTTTGTATATTTGGAATTCACGCTATCGTCATGGACGAATTTTTAATGTTGGTAACATTGTTTTTTAAAACTTAAGAAATGAAATTTTTAAGTTATCTTTCAACGTGGATGGTGAAGTATGTATTCTGATTATACGGATATTCTATAGCGTCAAATGTCATTCACATAGCACAATCTGTAAAAAGATGGGAAGTAAAAGCGTATCTGTTCAGTGTGGTAAGATATGTGCCCTGTTGCTGACAGATTCGAGGCACCTCAGGCGACCGATGGCACATGCGGGGTTTTAGTGGGTATTCGGTTTATCCGGACACACACAGTGGACCTCACCCTCGATCCGGTAGCATGGTGTAAATGCATTTCCCTGAAAAAAAGAAAAAAGGTAATGTGAAAATAGACGACCAGGCTGGTGCGGTGGGACAGGGCTCGGATAAGTGGAGCATGTTGCACCAGGGGTCGCGGGTTTGAATCCCGGCTTGGTCATGGATGTTGATATATGTATTATATGTATTTCTATAATAAAAATCTTAAATATATAAAATATCTTAAATTTATACAACCTTATTAAATATATTCCGTTGTCTAGTACCCGTAACACAAGTTCTTACGGTACTAAGCACGGGTCTAGGCTAACGTGGTGTGTAAAGTCCATAGATATTTTAAAAAAATTTAAAAAAAAATGCAAAATATGTTTCTTAGATTTTGTTTTAAATCTCCCGGTACCGACCACGTGTTCGCTGCGTGTTTTTGAAGCGTCAATGAACGTCCGCGGTAACCGAAAGGCCAAGGAAAGTAGTGCCACACTGCATGCTGCCGAATGGGGCCGGCACGACCGGGAAGGTACCTCTCGCTTACACGAGACCGGCGTAAAGTGATAGATGTGCCGCGATTCGTGCGGTGTGTAAGTAGCCCGTGGCCCATGGAAGTGGGAGGAGAAAGGAGGGCAGCGCTCTGTATAGACTCTACGCGAATGTCTATGGGCGTTGGAAGTCATGAATATGGCCGACTCACAATCCGACTGCTCGTTTGCCCTCCTATACCATAAAAAAAACTTATTAATATTGTTTTTTTTATGGTATAGGGGGGGAGGGAGCAAACGAGCAGTCGGAGCCGTTTTCATGACTACCGACGCCCATAGAGATCCGCATAGAGGTTATTATAATAAATGGTCTCTGCATAAAGCCGCTAACGAAGCTTTCACATCAAAAATTTGCACTTCACACTATACTACCGTGGCCAATAATGAATCCTTAGTACCCAGCGCTATAAACTATACATGTGAGGGTAGTTTTACGTTAACGTTCCGCTTGCTAAGCCCCACTAGAGGCTGGATACTCGCCAACACAAACTCAACCAACTCTAATATGATTTAGCTTAGTTGTGAAACAAATCCCGTTTGCACTGGCCGTACATGTAATGTTATGTTACGTTATTTTAGATTTACACTTTTGTAAGTGATACATGGATAAGCCTGGGTTATAGTAAATTCTATTCAGTGCCCTTAATTTACTATGACTTTAAGTATTAGGATTCCGAAGACGTAGTAGAGACGGTTCAGCTGACGGCAGGACAGTCCCCAAAGAGAAGAAGTCGGGCCTTTTCACCGAGGCCAGCCAGGCGCTGGAGGGATACTGTTACCTGCAGAGTGCAGGGGTTTCGTCGGTATTACTCTGAGTGGCGAGTCCAACATAGGTAAGGCCGCCCGGGCTCCTAGATATCATATGTAAATGTATTCCCCTAAGTTAACACAAAAAAGGTACTATAGACCCGGGAGGCCAATCAGACTTTAGTCAACATCGAGGCTCTTTTATGTACGGGATCCATGGCTACTTTTGTAACATGGGTAATCTGGGTGGTAACCACTAAAATCACTGAGAAATAAAAACTATAATGCTGTGTTTAACTAGGTACAGATATTCCAATAAAGGAATGGACTGAAGGAAGGCAAAGTATTAACATCCTACTACCTATTTTAATATATTATTATGTGGTGGCGAGTCTCTTTTACTATTCCTATCGGCTTGGACCTGCAGTACCTAATACCAACAAAAAGAGTAATTTTGCTACTTAATCATACGAAATGTCGGAATGAATTTGATTCCAATTACTCATACCATCACCTATGGACATTTTACTATTTGATTTCCAAATAATACTGAAATATGTACATGTGAGGTTGTGAAGTGGCTGCACTATTTACTTTTTGCCGATAAATAACTGCTCGTTTGTCCCCCTTCCCCTAAAAAGTGACAATCTTAGAATACATAAAAAACGCCTATATCCGTTATTAAAATAACGATCTAATGACAACATGCAAAAAACGTCAATCTTATGTGCAATCATACCACAATACATTAATTAAAAGACATAAAGCCAGCACCTAAACATGTTATAAAGTACAGTCAGCACCCAAACATGTAACAAAGTGTTATAGTTGACCGTAAAGTTCGATAAATTACTGCTCGTTTGTCCCCCTTCCCCCTAAAAAACCAAGTGACCCAGTGATGAATACGATTGACAATCTTCGAATACATCAAAAAACGCCTATATCCGTTATTAAAATAACAATCTAATAACAACCATAATGAACGACACGCAAAAATCCTTAATTTTGTGTGTAATCATACCACAATACAATAATATAATATATTATATTATAATAAATCCAGTGCAGTACAGTCAGCAGCTAAACATGTGAACAAAGTGTTATAGTTGACCGTAAAGTTGGCTCGCACATCTTGGCTTGTACTTTGTACCTGGTCATAAACACTAAAGTTCAACAGAGTCTGGAGAGCGTGACCCGGGATTTATTAAGCGTTGAACTTACTGGCTCAAATTCTTGGGGAATTTACTAGATGAATACGAAGTATTGCATATTGAGAGAGAATGGAGATATTGTAGTTCTAGCCAAAATTTGGCTACAGCAGCCATCGCTATAAAGATTAGCCAACTGCACAGGACATATTATAATAGTAAACAAGTATGTGTGTGTGTTATAATGCACAATCTAACGACACACCGTACGTTAAAATTCGTGAAGCCGATTATGTTGTAGCAGGGTTCACAGAAATACAGATTAACATGCTCTCGAAAAACATTACCTTCCAAACGCTTTCTGATAGAAATAAAATAATAGGTATAAATTGAATGTCATATTCATGTCGTACTTAATTAGTATCCATTTAGTATAAAAAAGAGCTGGAGGATAGTTCATAACTTAGGATTCATGATGTATATACATAGTGGATCCTACACACTGACACTTAACAAAATGTGGATTTTTCGTAGGAGCTAAAGAATCATAAATGTCTTATAGTTTGTAACTCGTTTTATTAAAAAAAATATCTAAATCTGACTCGTTTTATTAAAAAAAATATCTAAATCTGTGTCACGTTTTCTACAATTTAATTTTGGAACTACATTTTTATCTGTTAATTTTCGAAATTTTTGAACATTGACATTATTACATTTTTATTTTTTTTGCATTATTATATATTCTATTCCAAATAACATAAAGCGATGATTGTGGCTTCCAGCCACTACATGTAGCTGTGGAATAAAATATGGAACTATTTCGCTCGCGACACATTGACAAAACGTTGGAGGCGTGAAATGTGAATGCAAGAAATTCCCTTAACATATCATAACGGGCCCCGACTCTAACTCGCGATACATAAAATGGAAATGTGCATTATATATTCCACGCTCATATTCTCCACATTTCAAATCCTATATGCATCAAGGTAAATATTTTTACGTGTATCCATTCGAATTGCTGTAATTTCCCGGCGTATCCTAATACGATCGCAAGGAAATTGACGCTAAAAGGTAAATGTAAATAAGTTTTAGACTGTAGAGGTATAAGTTTTAGCCAGAGTGTAGAAATAAAAGTCGATTTGTATATTTTTTCACCAGCATTTTATGCTATACAGAATTATTTTTAAATCACTAATTTTTTCCATACAAAAAATAAAAAATCACAAAGAACGAAGGTGAGGACAAGGCGTTACTTGCAATTTTAATGTAGGCTTACATACTACAATAAACACTACAAAAATTATTAACTATTAATGTATCGAGTTATATCAAAAGTCATTGAAAAAAATATGCTGTCTATGGTGTTATCTATCTATTAAGAGCTTTCTGTCTAAAAAGCGCGATATTAAAGCTACGATTACTTTGTAAATTATAGTGCATTCTTGTTAGAGGTAATATGAAATAATAGTAACGGTAGGCTAGGCTCTGACGATGAACGTCAGTAGCAGGATCTTGTCAAACAATTATAAAACATTAGCAGGTGACCGCGACTTCGTTCGCGTTTTATTATAATCTAAATGATTTGTTACTGTTTGCTTGTTTTAAATTTTCAAATTCTCGGTTAAAGTGTAATTACTTAATTTCTCGTAGGAATGAGCAATTTTCCCGCAAGGTATTCTAGATATTGACCAGGCATAGTATCTGTAAACCACAAAAGTTTTATTCAAATCCTTGTTGTTCATTAGTTTCGGAAACTAGCCCAGGCTATTCTCCAAATCAGACAGAGAGACATAAATAGACAAACAGACAGTCAAAAAAAATAAAAAACATTAAAAAGTGTTCTAATATTATTTTAACATCGTCCCCAATTAGTTTTTCGTAAATATATTCAATGACACACAGATTTTACTGTTTTATTAATAGATTAATAGATTTTAATATTTAAAATAACATAAAAGAAACTTTAAAAAAATGGAAACTAAGTCTTAGAATTTTCTATTTAAAAGCAATTAGTTTCTAGAAGCATTTCTTTAAAACAGTACTAGAGAGGAGCACCTACCTACTTAAAACAAATTAACTTTTGCTGCTGTACTTGGTTCTTATAGAGATGAGAGTGGTAGTGAAAATTACTTGTAACAACTTTTTAGCTCTTGTTTTTATAATTACAAAAATGAAAGTGAACTACTTCTAAAATATAATACAATTAGTATAATAATTATAACATTAATAAAAATGAAGTAGGATTTTGCCATGTTAATGATGTCTTAAGTATACGCAAATATTACTAATTACAATAAAACAGCATGAATTTTACAACGATTTATTTAATTATTTTACATGTCCTACGGTTCAGAAGCTTAATAGCAACCTAGATCACGGGTGGTGTATTTTTTGTATCTTGTCGTCTCAATTAGTTTGAAAAGAGATGTTATTGTGGACAAGATAACAATAATTAATATCGTTGCATTAATTAATATTTGGATATTTTAATAATAAATTTCAAAATAGCAAACTCCGATTAAGACGAAGAAAGATATAGAAATGATGAAAAAGTATGACACTAGCGTCTTCATTGTACAGCAGATTGGTACAGCCTCGAGCTCAGCAATATTGTCTTTATTTCAGCGAAATATAAAATTCCTCTCGGTTGGAACTCCGGCAATTTGTCCGCTTCATAACACGTCGTGTACACAAATTTGTATGATTCCTTTTTATTTCATACAATCATGTTGGATTATTTAAATGGAAAATGAGATTTTCATTATTCATGCGTTGCGTTTCATGATCAGTATGATGTATGATGATGATTAGTATGATGATGATGTGTGATCATCAGCCTTTTGTAGGGTGATATTTCTGCATTGTCGCGGGATCGTCACGATCGATAAAGGGGACGTCTAATAGCAATAATAATACCTGTAGACGTATTACACTACGTTAGCCTAGCACCGTGCTAAGTACATACGGACTTGTGTTACGGGTAGACACCGGACAATATATTTAATGTGATTTTATAAATTTAAGAAATTTTATATAAGTATTTATGGACATCCAAATGTTGAGAAATCAGATCATACATTTTATTCAATCAATCATCTTCAATGTAGAAATTACACTGATCACTTTCGCATACAAAACTACTACAACGTTCTTTACAGAAAGATAATTATTAGACAACAGTGTAAGGTATGTAAACATAAAGGATTAATAGACAAAGTAATCAATATATAATAGTTTGTAGTATCCTATCCTATTAATACTATAAATGCAAAAGTTTGTATGTTTGTTTGTTTGTTATTCCTTCGCGCAAAAACTGCTGAACCGGTTTTCATAAAATTTAGCACACACATAGAGAGTAACTTGGATTAACACAGGATAGTTTCTATTACGAAAAAATGTTCCTATAGGATGTCACGGGATGATTTTCGATTTCCCACGGGATCTAAATTTACGCCGGTGAAACCGCGGGGCGCAGATAGTGTAAAATAAATAAATAATAATTGATAAAGTTATGTTCGCAGACGCACACACCGACGACTTTTTCGCAATAATGCGCAAAAAAGCCTCGTCCCTGCTACAGCGTTTTCGTTCCAGCGACAACAGCATCCTAAACATGATGGCTGCCTGCTGGGTCGAAATTGCCATAGGACTGCTTAAATGAGAATAATAATACTAACATAAGATAATAGAAACTGTCACTAACAATTTATGGATTATAACAAAATCTTAAATAAGTAAAGTTATATTTATTTTCATTTATTTTATTCAACATTAAATTGCTCATTCATACTAAGCTCGCTCGCTTGACAGAATCCGTCTTCAACAAATCACCCTAAATGCCATAAAAAATACAAAATTAAATTAAATATTATAAATTCTGTATCTTTTTTTCTTTTATGCAATAGGGGACAAATGAGCCGTCGAAATCTTTCAGTGACTATCGACGCCCATAAAGATCACCAAGGCTAAGCAGTTGCGTTGCCCTCCCGCACCTTCCTTCTCAATTGGCCATCGGAAACTCGCACACAGAACGAAACGCGACAGCATAGCTGTTACTTCGGCCTCGTGTAAGCGAGATGTTCCACCTCAATCGTGCCGGCCTAGTTCTACAAAACACCATGACACCACCTTTTACTAAGGCAACTTAGCTATAACACGTACATGAACAACATAGTGAGCTTCAATGTTTCATTAAACACCATTACAGCAAAATATATCATAACATAGTCGTGTACTTGAAATACACGGTTTCCATACAATAATTCATATTATTCATGTAAGCACGTTATGTTATGAGCTAAACATTAACTACATCGTACAAGTACAGCTATGTTTGTGGAATTAACTACCCGGTGTATTCATATTAATGACACAATTAACCCTTTAATCAAAATATCATGTACTAAGCGGATTATTAAGAACTCAACCCTAACAAGTGCCTCGCACAAGCACATATCTCTTATGAAAAGGTTCAAATCTTTGCTATGATGGTACAAGTAACAAGAAGAAGACATATTGTTATTTCTGAAAACCTTTGCTAGATTAAATATGATTAGACATATTTTTACTTGTAATGCGGGTAAAATTTAATGTAATGCACAAAACAAACAGACAAAATTCCTACTAACAAATAATACTTAACAAGTCGACCATATTTTATTAAATCCTGTTAATGAAAAAAATGTGAAATTGGTCCAGTAGTTTATAAGGCTTAGGCCCATTCGTTACAAATAAAAAAAAATATTTCTTCTAATATCGGTTTATACTACAATTATTTTTGAACTTAAGTGATAATTATGTTTATTGTGTATACATATATATCTGAAGTTATTGTATAACGCGTTCTTTTATGATGATATATATTATGATGAAGATATTGCTTCATTGCTTATTGAGTTATTCATTTTAGTTTTTCAGTTTAGTTTTTCATTTTTTCATTTTCGCCTTTGTCTTTAGTTTCCGAAAGCGTACATTGTGTATAGTAGTTAAATAAATTTTGATTCATATTATTGCTTATCTCTGAATATAACTGGCCAGTACATAAAACCCGTGTTATGTACCATGTGTCGCATGGCTACCTAGCTTATGCCGAACACTTAATGCTATCCTATTTTGTTGTTATTTCATTAATTATTCTTTTTAAATTTTGATTCATATTATTGCTTATCTCTGAATATAACTGGCCAGTACATAAAACCCGTGTTAGGTACCATGTGTCGCATGGCTACCTAGCTTATGCCGAACACTTAATGCTATCCTATTTTGTTGTTATTTCATAAATTATTCTTTTGTATTGTGACAAAAAAACGTTCTCTCTTTCTTTTTTTCATTATGTCAATCTCATACTTATAAGATCTGAATCCTAAATAGAAACACTGAGAAGTATTTACGGGCTCAAAACCGCATAAAACCACATGACACTTACCAAATCTAACATTGTCTCATGTGAGATTTGTTACTGGTTAAGCATAATAACCGTCAATTATGATCTCCAGGTCGACAAGTTCTTATCAAAAACAGACAGACATACTCTATGAATATATACCAAACATCTTATAAGCATTTTATACGCGACAACCCGTTACTTGGACCACACACGAAGTGTAACTCAAAAAGGGTTTAACCATCCTTCATTGTTGTTGATCTCATTACTTTGAGATGAAATTTAAATAATTTATTCATTACGCCGAGTTACCTGTTTTCTAGTATTAAATAGAAATTGTGTTTAGACAAGGTTTATGAATATCTAATGTATTGATCATCAACATCATCAGCAAGCGCATCATAACAAAAACTGCTACATTCTTTAGTAGATTGTACATCATGCAGTAGAAGGTTGCAGTAGATTGTACATCATGCGGTAGAAGGTTGCAGTAGATTGTACATCATGCAGTAGAAGGTTGCAGTAGATTGTACATCATGTGGTAGAAGGTTGCAGTAGATTGTACATCATGTGGTAGAAGGTTGCAGTAGATTGTACATCATGCAGTAGAAGGTTGCAGTAGATTGTACATCATGCAGTAGAAGGTTGCAGTAGATTGTACATCATGCGGTAGAAGGTTGCAATAGATTGTACATCATGCAGTAGAAGGTTGCAGTAGATTGTATATCATGCAGTAGAAGGTTGCAGTAGATTGTACATCATGCGGTAGTGCCACGCTGAATGCTGCATGCATTCAGCGTGGCACTACCGCTTACCGAGCTGTATAGCCGAACTGGGCTGGCACGACCGGGGAGGTACCTCTCGCTTACACGATACAGATGCGTGTGTGCAAGATTTGCGGTGCATATCTGGTCCCATGGGAGAAAACATGGAACGAAGGCAACGCATCTTTTTTTTCTTTTTTTATAGATCGATTCTACTCTAGCAGACTGAAGGCCCAGTGCAGCTTCATCTGTATGAGAGGCGAGTGCCCTAAGGTAGCTCGAGCCTCTGCAATTTGTGGTGTTCTTTCCCAGCTAATCTAGGAGGAGGCAAACCGGAAGGCAACGCATCTAAATAACCTCTATGCGAAGGTCTATGGGCGTCGGTAGTCATGAAAATGGCTTGGACTGCTCGTTTTTTATACAAAGACAGGAGTAGTGAGATTACTTGATTGCGATCTGACCAATATATAGACAACACAACAGTACAGTACAACTAATACTCAATAGGGTTGACACTACAGTACATCGAATCTACCTTTGTTTTTCTAATCTCCTCTTAGCCATACGACTCTAAAACATTCAAACCGTAGAAAACTGTAATTAAAGCCATGATTGGTTTCGAAACCACTGCTACTTACCCTAACGTGCTAAGCGCATCTGCTATAAGGTCTCTACAAAAAGTAATAATAATAAATAATAATAAAATCTGTATTCAGTGTCTTATTAGTTACAAAAAAGAGTAATGATTCGCCAAACCTTTATACATTTTTTTTTTATGATATAGGAGGGCAAACGAGCAGCCGGAGCCATTTTCATGACTATCGACGCCCACAAACATCCGCATAGAGTCTATACAGATGCGCTGCCCTCCTTTCTCCTCCCACCTCCATGGGCCACCGGCTACTTACACACCGCACGAAACGCGAATGCACAGCTGTCACTTTACGCCAGTCTCAGTCGGCACGACCGGGGAGGTACCTCTCGCTTACACGAGACCGGCGTAAAGTGACAGCTGTGCTGTCGCGTTTCGTGCGGTGTGCAAGTGGCCCATGGAGGTGGAAGGAGAAAGGAGGGCAGCGCATCTGTATAGCCTCTATGTGGATGTTTATGGGCGTCGGTAGTCATGAAAATGGCTCCGACTGCTCGTTTGCCCTCCTATACCAAAAAAAAAAAAAAAAAAGTCTCGTGTAAGCGAGAGGTACCTCCCCGGTCGTGCCGGCCCAATTCGACTGCATGCAAGCATGCAGTGTGGCACTACCTCTTACCAAACATAAATTTAATGTTCAGTTTGTAATTTTTGACACAGTCAGCCTTAATTAATAATTGGAACGTCGAAGTGGTCCGTTAACGAGGTCCACACATGCCAAATCATAAGTTGATTGTGGATCTTGAGAGCAAACTAAAATGCTAACATGATGTAAAGGGGTCCTTGAAGGATTTATTTTCGGTACCTTCTAGAATTTTGTGAATTTGTGAACATAATTATAATAAAACTACTTCGACGTATATCATAGTGGTTTATTTGTGTATTGACCTTCTTGACCTTTCACAAGCATATATACTTTTTGCCATACCCTACGATGTGGTACATGTCTTTAAATAAAATGCTGGTTACAACAAAGTTCGCGTGGCGTGTACAAATAGGTCATGGTAGTTTGAAGTTTCGGAATCTACTTGTGTCGGATTACAATAGTGCTAGCTAAAAGCTAGCTGCTTTTATCTTCATGTGACCAATATGTGCACTCGGAGAGAACGTTAAGCCGTCGGTCCTGCGCCTTATTTCTCAGCGGTCGTGTCGGATTGCCGTTCCATCGGAATATGAGAGTGAGGAATAGAGAGTGCACTTGTGTCGGCGCGCACACTTGTGCACTATAATATGTCATGCGCATCTGGCTGGTCTCTATAGAGACAGTCGCCGAAGCCGAAATCAGCTAGGAGGACATTATTATTATATGTGCACAGAAGGATGCACACAGAAAATACAGATTACAAAGTATTGCAAATAAGGCTTCAAATCAGTGCACCAATAATTCAATTTCCTTTAATACAAAGTACTTCGAGTAAAATAGGCTTAGTTGGAACTCGCAAAGCAAAAATAGTAAAAAACGGAACACCCGCCGCGCTGGCTTAGCCTAGTTAGCTATGAGTGGTTTAACTTTAATCTACTTTAAGTTGAGATCAAACGAATCACCCTTACTTTTATATTAATTTACCCTTTTCCATTACAGTTTCTAATACGTTCATGGAAAACGAATCAGGTACAAGTTAATAGACTTTAATAACAATTTCCACCGAAAAGTTAATAGAAAATCGATTCGCTTTTTTATAGTATACGGGCAATCGAGCAGTCAGAGTCAAGGTGGTAGCCATGACTACCAACGCCCATCGATAGACATAGAGCTCATGCAGATGCGTTGCCCTCCTTCCTCCACCTTCGTGGGCCACCGGTTACTTCTACGCGGCAGGAAACGCGACAGCACAGCAGCAGCGCCTTTACGACGATACCGTGTAAGGGAGAGGTACCTACCCAGTCGTGTCAGACCAATTTGGCTGCGTGCATGCAGCCAGCGTGGCACTACCCTACCGTTTTGTTAAAATGTGTGTATAATTATAAAAGATGTACTTGCGATGATCTTTATCTCTCTTTTCTAACTGTAATATATTCTTGAGCTTGCGCTACTGACCATCCAACAAACACTCAAATATATCTTTTGACTTACGCTGACTTGCTAAATCAATAACGTTCTTCTATCCCAAAATTTCACCTAGGATAGTCGTCTCTAAAGTAGACATGCTAGCTGACTGACTAGCTGACTAGCTGACTAGACATACTCGCAGTGAGTATTAACGTACACACAAGTGCCTTTTCTCTTTCCCTATTCCACTAATCCGATGGAAAGGGGGTTTAAGTAGTCCGATAAAACGGCATTAATTTAAAGTAATAATCATAGATTTCTATTTTAAATGAAGCCAATAGAGGACTTTACAAAACAGCAAAATATATCAAAATTACAACAGCAATATCACGGTCCAAAGATCACAGCAAAATGAAGCGGGAACAAAGCGAGACACTTACGACAATGTACATTACATTAGTCGAGAAATTCATTTTAAATTTTCATTCTGTTAACAAAATGTAAACATAGTCTAGGCTGAAGGCGCTGAGCGGAGGCACATCGTTTTCATTCAACGTTAATATAATTGAAATTTTATTCAACACAGACTCTTTCTGTCGTAACGATGTCGTGAAAGCTCAAAAACAACATTCGTAATTATTTTAAATGTAATTAAGTTTGTCATTTCAATATAACTTTGGGGACGTCTTAATTTTGCAAGTAGGTATATTTTGGTAGTAATGGACATTTCTCTTTTCCTAATAATTTATAATAAATTAGCGCTCATGTTTCGGTCGGACGGTGATAGACAAGTCCTTTTATAAAAAATGAACACTCTAACACATTACTTAACTACATATGTTCCAGTCTCTTCAAAATTATTCTACCTCTACCAATATCTATATAACGCTAGATGCGCTTTAAAAATAAATGTTGTCTGATTCTCAGACCTGTTGATGCCCACAAAATTTCATGAGAATCGGTCGAGCCGTTACAGGGGAGTATGGTAACTAACATTGTGACACGAGAAATTTATATAAGTTTAAGGTTGAATAACAATTTGTGGCTAATTCGACTATAAAGCTGCATGACACTCCTTACTAATTTTCAATCTTATAAAACGTGTGTAACTTAAACAACTCAATCTTATTCCCCGAAGTTAATTCTGGATAATCCATCCTTGTATTAATAAAGTAACAGCGAACCCCACCGTATTTATACGTGACGCAACTCACAAAGCTGTTCTGGGGTTTCTGAAGGCTGCAGCTACGTATACCCTTACGTCGGAACTAATCACAGTTCCTGAGAGATGGATTATTAGTAATTACATTTGCATAGTGTTGGGATTCATTTAAATTTCAAATGCAGCATGATAGTTGTTACAATTTGGAAGGTAGTTGCTACCGCAATCAGAAATGGCTGACTAAACAGACAAATACGTCTTACTTACAAACAACTAATAAGTTTTTTGGGCTTACGATATTTTACGATATTTAATCATTTAATCGTTAAATCATTCGTCATTTAATCTTTCAACCGTTCATTAATTCAATCACTCAATCGTACAACCACCCAATCGTTCCATCGCTCAATCGATCAGTCGCTCAATCGTTCAATAGCTCAATCGCTTTATCATTCAATCTCTCTATATAATCTCTCTTTCGCCTCTCTAAAACCACATGTTCTAGTTTTTGGTAGATTAGTAAAAATGTGTAGGGACTTAAGGGGTCTCCTTTTGCAGACCTCCTAAAATAGGGAGGTAGGTATATGTAGACACAGAGTTGTTTACAACTCGATCCTTTCTTTGACCAAGAGGTTTCCAGTACATTAATTTAGTTTAGTTCTAACGAAACCTAATTGATACACTGGAAATATGACAACGTTTAACATTATCATGCAGAACACAATATAACGTGAAATATACCTATTACTCCGAACTCAGAACACCGTCCTATGATAGATATAGAATCCATAGAATCCATTAACAGGAAATATTGATGTTTTCGGAATTTAATATTGTAATAAAATAATATTATCTTACAATAAAACTTTCATGGATATAATGTTAACATTTAAAAATATCACCATCTCAATTTCTTTGTCGAAACTAAAAAATTATGATAGTACAAAAATACATAACAACTACAACACAGGATGTGTTGTAGTTGTTACACCAGTTCCCTCATGATGTAGGCAAAGACAACAGAGAGTATAAACATAATCCTACTAATAATATATGTAAATGCAAAAGTTTGTGTTTCTTTATTATTCCTTGACACAAAATCCATTCAACGTTTGTGGTTGAAATTTGGCTCAGATTTGGATTGAAATCATGAATACATTTTTACACCTCTCGGAATAGATTTTATGAGTAAATCCACGGGGCTCAACTAGTATAATAAAGCCGTTTAAATCTACCAAACGAATAGTCACATTTTTCTAACTCCGT
>LUGF01043459.1:0-11219 GCA_001625245.1 Calycopis cecrops
GTAAAGGCATTTCCCTGCGTTACCAAAAATACTGATGAAGTATAAAATACCGCTCTGATGTTTGCATTTCTTTTTATAGTATAAAGGGGTAAACAAGCAGTCGGAGCCATTTTCATGACTAGACATCCGCATAGAGTTTACACAGATCCCTCCGTGGACCATCGATTACTAACAAACCACACGAAACACGACAGTACAGCTGTCTCTTTATGGCGGTACCGTGTAAGCGAGAGGTACCTCCCCGGTCGTGCCGACCCAACTCGGCTGCAGGTATGCATGTAGCGTGACCTCTTCCTATGACAGACAACGGTGTTTATGCTACAAAATTTTAAGATTCTCAAAAGGATATATCGTTTTTTCTCCGCTTTCTCATTAGACAAAACATTAGTAGTTGTGAAAACAGTTGTTAAAAAAAATCATATACCTACCTATAGACGATACAATTTGCAATCGCTATAACAAATACAACTATGGGATAATATAATGTATGGAATTATGCCATTGTTCTTTATCGACGAAGTCTAAGAATGTTATTTTTTCCCCAGATCTTTGTTATCACTCACAAATCACAATCAGTTAACAATCGGTAAACATAAATAAAAGTATACAAGGTTGATAAAACCGAGAGGCGTTAAATGAATCTCTTTTATCAACGTTGGATACAGATGAACAAATAAACTCTGCGTAGTGAATAATGTATCTAATTACGTACATGCGACGATAGAGCTGTCTTAAATAATAATCTATCCTATGGCGAATCTTGATTGTGTTAAGTCTTTGCTCGCGTCGCTGACCGCAGTGATTGAGTCATAAAATAAGTACAGTAAGTAACAGATTGAAATTGGGTTCACAATGCGCGCGTCGTGATCAGTGTTCTTGAAACTCAACAAGTGAGATATCTTAAAATGAAATTAAATAATAATTTGTAGCAAAAAATCGCAATAAAAGCCTCTTGTGTACCTTTCCAAAGTGCCTACTTATTAGTTAAATACGAAGCTAATTGAAAAAGTATAGACTGGAAAGGTTTGACATTTGATAACATATGATATTTTCCTCCTATGTTGTCAAATGTCATACCTTTCCAGTTACTTAATCATTTACAGCCAATTTAAATAATGAATTACTATACCTACCTACTTGACTTAAAATATGTTACATTAAGAGTTTTTCTTTTTTTACTGTGTAATGTTTCAAATACTACATATACGTGTCCCAATATTAATTGGCCACCTTGCATTCGGAACTAAGCCCTAAGTTGGTAACACTTGTTGCAGGGAGTCCCGACCATATTATTAAAATATATTAAACTTATACTGGGAGTACCGACGGCCCATTGTCCCATCAGATATCTCTAAACACAGGCGTTATTAAAGAATCTGTGATTATGTACCTACTTGTGGTTAGTTCTCTTTATTACACAGTCACTATAACTAACATAAATAATGTCCTTAATAAAATATTTATATTTCTAACTTAGGCTGTAATTACAGGCGGTCTAATATTTGCTTAAAATAAACACTGTCTGATGAGTGAGAGAGATAGAAAGTTGTCTCATATTCATAATAATTCGATACCTCTGGGCTCAAAGGTCGTAAAGGACAAAACACGACTTTTCAGGAGAAACAAAAAACGTTTTTTTTTAATTTCATCTGTCTATAACTTTTTTGTTTATTGAGATATTTAGATGATTCTTAGGAAGAAAGTTCTTAAATTTGACAGTATTTTCAGGAGAAATTATACAAGATTGGTTTCAAGCTATATTTACTGAAATAAATTTTCTTTACGCCCCCATAAAATTACTTGTAAATGACCTTTACACCCTGAAATTTTCAACACTTTTTAGCTCTTTGGGGCGTAAATCCATACTTCTGTACAAAGACAAGGCAGTAACTAACAAGTCACGTTTTTATTTAGGTTGTAAATGATTATCAAAACCAGGTATTAGTGTCAAATACTTTTTTGTAATCAACTATAAATGGTTTAATAAAAACACAATTTTTAAGTAATAAAGTAACAAAATGTTATTAATTCTCATTTTCTCAACAGTCCAACGTTGTATATTATGCTGTCTTATTTTTTAGGAACTTAATTATGAGTAGTTTTTAACAGTCTTATTTATTAGTTTGAACTTTTCAACATCAAAATTAAACTTTCTTAAAACTTTTTAGGACTATACCTACCATAAAAATCAGCTTCTTTAAAAAAAAATATCGTCTTTGTCGCTAGTTTTCTCTTCATCGTCGGTTTCATTTAAAGCTCCTTGAATCTTAGAATTGCATGGCAGTTCTTTATATTCCTCGTGGAATGTCTTAGGTATGGTTCCACTTTCACACAGATTTATAAGATCTTTATATTTGGCAGCTGAAATTGGTATTCTACAATGGTTTAACTGTTTAATGATATCCACTTCTACCAAAGATTCGTTGTTAGTGTGTTTTTTACTTTTATCGATCGTCCCCTCCCTTTTTCTTTCTCTGAGGTTTTCTCCTGACTTTGTGCATCTTCTTCCATAGAATATTTGATAAATATTTGATCGTTATATTTCTTTTTAAAAGTTGCAACTCGGATATCTCGGAACCGAATGTTTTTTGATGTCATCGGAGTGAAGACATTTGTTAAAATTGTTGAAAACCGAATAGTCTAACACTTTAACTTTATAAGGTCTTGGGTTTTTACGAGCTGACTCAAAATATGTAGACCATTGTGAAGAACTCCATACAATATTTTTCCCTTTCGATAACTGCGTGAACCGTGAACGGCATGAATGTATGTCCTGGTAGTAGGTAATTTAGTTGTATTACAGCCGAAACTACGTTCCTTGGAGAGTGTAGGTAAGCACTAAGAGGATTATCCGATATTCCCACGGGATTGGGAACTATGCGGGTAAAAATATATACTAATATTATAAACAGGTAATTTAAGCTTTATTTATGTAGAAAGTAATCTCTGAGACTGCTGATCTAATTAGAGAACATAATATCACTCATTTAAGTTGGTCGGTAGCTTTATTGTCCTTGTGAAGTTTAAGGTATAAACAACACGCAATGACCTAAGGAAAAACAGCAATAAAACTGAACATAACTGGTCCATCATTTAATATTAAAAACGGTGTGAATCAAGGTGATCCGCTGTCTCCAAAATTGTTCACAAGTATCCTTGAAGAAGTATTACGAAAACTCGCAGCAGGCTGGGAAGACAAAGGAATCCTCATAGGCAAAACGAGATTAACACAATTACGCATTGCCGACGATATCATCCTGTTCGCTTTCTCAGCCTCAGACCTACAAACATTACTCAAAGATCTAAGCGACGCAAGCCGAGAGATAGGACTGAAAATGAACATGTCAAAGAGCAAACTTATGACCTATCACCGACAACAACCGGTAACCGTGGATGCGGAGGTTACACACTATGTTCAAGAATACGTATACCTTGGGCAATTAGTTTCCTTCCAGTGCAGACAAGACAAAGAGGTCGCAAGACGTATCGAAAATGCCTGGAAGAGCTACTGGTCCTTAGGCGAACTCATGAAGGGCAACCTTCCGATATCACTCAAGCGAAAATTAATGGACATTTGCATACTTCCCGAACTTACTTACAGATCACAGGTTTGGTCGTTGACACAAAATCAAAAGTCCAGTCTTAAGGTTTGCAAAAGGGCGATGGAGCGCAGTCTTTTAGGTGGAAGGTGGAGGTCAGAATACGAAACATCGAACTGTTCTCCCGCACAAAACTGACGCTGACGTGGGTCTCAAAGCCGCGAAGCTTAAAATAATATATAATAATAATAATGACCAAAAGGAGCAGGATGATATGGGTCAGGTAAAAACACGGGTGAAACTGCTGGAATAAGCTAGTATTTAAAAAAAACCCTTACACTTCAAAATTAGCTCTTATTTTGTTGACTATCTTACAACAATAACAAAACACACGTGAACTTAAATGTATGGGGAGAAAGCATATTTCCAGTAAATTAAAAAACTAGCGTCTTAAATGTATTGATGTAAATCAAGCTATAAGATATTTAGGGTGTATGGCAAATAAATTTAAAATACTGTAACAGTTTTAAATGGATATAGCACATTTTTAATACTAATTTAGGGCGTATAGGACAATTCTTACAAATTATTACTTTTACAACCTACTTCTTGTTATTATTAGCTTATAAATGTAAGGTGGTACCTATAGGACAATTAGTAATGCATGTCCATTTTATGCCCAAAAAAAATATTTAACGTCCTTTACTACCATGGTGTCTGAAATTAAAAACTTAAATAATATTTACATCCCAATTTTCGTAGATAATTCATTTTGTTAAATGTACAAAATTTCTTAGGTCATAAAGGCACTTTTTTTAAGAATTTCGAGGAATTGAATATACAGATCGATAGAGAATGAAATTCTGAATAAAACTATGTATATAACGTATTTTCGCCAAAATGTCCTTTACGACCTTTGAGCCCAAAGGTATCGAATATAGTTTTTATAAAAGGGGCACTGCGATCTGTGTTACGTAGCTACTTACATATTAGAATTTGAAATACTTGGAATTGCGAATTTTATTAAGTTAAGTCAAATTTCGTTACGAAGCCTGATTTTATTGACCATAAATATGTTTTTTATATGTAACTAGCTGCGCCCCGCGGTTTCTCCCGCGTAAATTCGATCCCGTGGGAATATCGGAATGAAAAATAGATGTTGGCCGATTCTCAGACCTATTCAATATGCTCACAAAATTTCATGAGAATCGGTCAAGCCGTTTCGGAGGAGTATGGCAACGAAAACTGTGACACGAGAATTTTATATATTAGATTATTGTAATTATATTAAACTTAAAATAACGTAATAATTAAAAATATTATATAATAAGCTTTGAGAAATTGAAATGATTTATAAACATTTGCAACATTTTGCATTTGCACACAAACATTGTCGAAATTTGTTAATGTATGTAATTGTTTCAATTATCAAGGTTAGATGGCGTTAGGTGAAAAAGGTTCCAGTAGATTTGTTCTAAGAGAATATTATACCATGTTCGGAGCTCTCCCTTTAGTGACCGAGCAGACAAATCTAGTAACTAGTACCTAATCTGTGTTGCGAAGTCTGCGCGCGATTCCTAGTGTTTTAATCTGTGCTGCTCAGTGCGCCTCTGTTGTTAATTAATTTGAGAGATGTCGGCTTAGTCGACTACACAGGTACTTATTTTATAGAAATCGCTTACAAAAATGGGGAGATTATACGCGTTAGGAGTTCTTTACAAAGGATGCATCGGTGGCACAATTCTGAAAGCTTCGTATGACTCACAAGCTCTCAGTTCGTTACAAAGCAGCTCAGTTCAAGAACTTATGAACTTTGTGAGAATTACTTTGGTGGAAAGAATAGAACTTTTTGCATTACTAGACTGTCTACAAAGACAGTCTGTAAAAAAAGGAGAGCATAAGCTTCATATTTATGTTAGAGCTGATAATTTAGCTGGAGTTATCACTCAGACCATGAATATCCAAACCCAGTTGCACATACGCTGATAACAATGTTTCTCGATGATTTTGCTGCCAAAGTACCAGCAATTAGATGGGCCACCTCTGATGAGTCATCAGTTGATTTCCAAATTATAATTTTTTTTTATAGCATAGGAGGCAAACGAGCAGTTAGGTCACCTGATGTAAAGTGAACACCAACGCCCACAGACATCCGTAACACCAGAGGTCTAACAGATGCGTTGCGTCTTCCTCAATATTTGACCAAATATCAGAACCCCAAGGAAGCTGAAGCTTTAACAAAGATACAAAATGATCTGGATGAGTCTAAAATTATCTTACGCGACGACTTAATTTTTGAGGCAGGTGAAAGGTTGGAAAAGTTGGAAGATCTAATTAAGCTAAGGCGGAAGCCTACTCCACACCCAAAATACAATACAAAACAGTGAAGAAAACAAATAAGAGTAGTAATTGTAATGTTGTGTAGTTTTTAAAATTTGTTTATACAGAAAGTATTATAAATATATTGTTGGATTTTTTATAAATAATTAATACTTAAATAATAAATGATCAGAAAGATATACCGTAAAGAAATATGTATGGGAGATTTTTTCCATTATTACATTTCATAAAGTAAGGTTAAGTATGGTGATCGAATCTGTGAGTATCTAACTATAGACAATAAAGTAAGAAACAAAAAAAATGAGTTTAATATTCATTTAAAAAAATGTATTAATTTTCATGTTATAATGATCCCAACAAAAACATCCTGTAAAAAAACCAAGTCTCGCAGCTCAGTGTTTCTACCATAAAAAGTAGTGAGATCCATGTAATACCAAGTCGGTTAATTTATTTAGTCCCTACTTAAGGAACCTTATTTCTTAAGTTATTATCATATCGATATTAAAAATATTTTACATTTTAAATAAAAACATCGAATTTGCCATCGCATGATTCGATTGTTTAGCAGTCCATTCGGAGACTCTGGTGAGAAACCAGGTTGCTGGCCCGAAGTGCTGTGTGGTGTGATTCATACTAAACAATCGAATCATGCGACGGCCAAGTCGATGTTTTTATTTAAAATGTAAAATATTTTTAATATCGATATGATAATAACTTAAGAAATAAGGTTCCTTAAGTAGGGACTAAATAAATTAACCGACTTGGTATTACATGGATCTCACTACTTTTTATGGTAGAAACACTGAGCTGCGAGACTTGGTTTTTTTACAGGATGTTTTTGTTGGGATCTCACTTCTTTTTGTAGATAGTCCTACTTTTTTCGTTTTTTGTATATTCCGTCGATCATTTTACAAGTTATCTTTGAACATAACACAAAGGACTAGTAAAAACGTTTTATCCCAGGAAACAGAGCTATGCATTCCTCTCTCCTTTTTTTATGATAGAGGGGAGCACACGAGCAGTCGGAGCCATTTTTATGACTACCGATACCCACAGACATCCGCATAGAGGTTATACAGATGCGCTGCCCTCCTTTTTCCTCCCACCTCCATGGGCCACTGGCTACTAACACACTGCAGGAAACGCGTCAGGACAGCTGTCACTTTACGCCAGTCTCATGTCAGCGAGAGGTCGCTTACACCCCAATATCATAAAAAAGGTACCTCCCCGTTTGCGCCGCCCGGCCTAATTCGGCTGCATGCAAGATGCAATGTGGCACTATCTCTTACAATAGAATTTGTATAAAATATATACTTACCGACAATAAGAAGAATTTGTATAGAAAATCGTTTTTTTTTATTTCTACATATTTTCCTATGCAAATGTTGTTCAGTATCATTGGCTGAGCACATCCATTCCACCCTATACCCTTCCCGTTATGCCTCATACATTTAGGAACCTATCAACACCAGTTATTCTACTGCAATCCGACTGCAAATCTAACTTTGTAATCCTATATATTTATATGGGATTACAAAGATATTCATGCAGTTGGTGTATCTAGAAAACTGGACCGAATTTATAAATTATTTTTTGTTTTCTTAGTTTAGACACTAAATGCTAGTTGTATTTTAAATTTGAAGCTTCTATGTCTGCTAGAAGTGCCTTAAACTTTTGATGATCGGTCAGTCAGTGAGTGACAAAATCGAGAAATTTAACAAGTTCCAATTCTTAATCTACTGGTTCAAATTGAATGAAATTTGGAATATAACCTGTATTTACAACGTCTGTTTAGATACTGAAATTTTAGGCTTCCTGTTTTATCCACTACGAAGTTATAGGGAATCGAAATTGTCCTGAGTTGCTTCGAGAAAAGGATGGTACGGCCGTGCCACTTTTTTGCTCGACTTGACGGGGGCACTGCCGTGCCCCCAGATAAGTGTATAGTGTTATATCCATTATTTTACTTATAGATATACAATGTTATATATTAATTGTAAGATTAAGATTTATTAAAAAGAGATCTGAAAAGACGTCTATTTCCCATACATTCCTTATGGAGAGTATCACAATATGTATACGGGCTACGGCCATGTTTTAATTGTAAATATTACATTTAAGCTCTATTATAATATTGTCGCACAGTTTATTTCTGATACCACGGAATACATAAAAGAGGCTGATATCACATGTATGCGGTCGGTATCATATAACTTATTAGACTGACACATTTGCAACAACAACTTATCTTCACTCCAGTTCCTTGGGGGTAAGCAGAGAGAGAGAGAGAGAGAGAGCAAAGATAAGAGTCAATTGCGCTTCATCAAAAATAGATTATATGAAAGTTTTATTATTGGAGATTATGCCATTGAGATATGGCATAGGCAATCACATGACGTCGGTAGGCTTGCGATTGCTCATTTCTCCCTATAAAAATGCTCAGTAAAAGCATAATCAGAGTATAAAGTGCTAGTCGGAAACTTTTGCGGACTACCAACGTCGCCGTAATCACCTCACAACTGGATGTTCTGCAAATTGTTCTCCCTTGCCCATATCGTCACCTCCGGGCTACCGGACTTTTACAAATCGCTTATGAAGGCATACCAGTACCAATCATTTAATGCTTTTGATAACTATAGTTTGTTACACGTTAGGTGTTGTTTTCTTTAATCGTATACGACGCAAACGAGTCCTCTGAAGGTTCGCACGGATGTTGCACAGACTCGTTGCCACTCTTCCTCCTCTCCTCGTGTGGGCCCCTGTGTCATGTGAGTGAGAGATGTCAGCTCAATTTGGCTACGAAATACATTGGCACTTCGTAGCCAAAGAATCATGGCAGAAGAAAATCAGCTCACTATTGGGTTCGAAAGTAATCATGAAATATATTCACACGAAGACAAAAGATACAAAAGATGACCTAAGAGGCTGTCCAGATTAAGCGATTTGACTCGCGCGTTACCGAGATGCTAAAGCTACGTATTATGTAGAATAGAATAGAATAGAATATATAGGCGTTCTTGAGTATATGTGTTCTGTGGGTGGCGTTCTCAGCGCTTACCACACGGTTGTGTTACGCGTAAATTTTATTATATTGTGTTAACATATTTCTTTTAAATGATAAAAACAGCCAAGAGGGAGAAGAAGTAAATTAACACTTAAGGCTAAGTTGAGATGTCTGCACACAAGGATCCTTGTTTTGCCGCGGGATAGTTTTTGTCCCTACTACGAAGAATAGTTTGCCCATACTATTTAGCGGTCATCGAAATAAGGTACGTTAAACAGTCATATTATTTTAGAGGCACTATATTGTAAAAGAAATAGATATAAAATAATAATAATAAAAATAATTAAAAATTGTCAAATATTTTTTTAATGTATAATTTCTAAATTATATGAATAAAATAAATTTCTACATATTACCATTAACTTGCATATCTAACAAATATGCTTTATATTTAGTTTTAAAATTAAGAACGTCTATCATCGCGTCCAGATGCGTCTATCAGGTGACGGCGTGTCGAGATACTCGGACGCCGTTGTTGCGTTCACAACTACTACTAAAACGGTAAATCTGACTGACTGACTAACCGACTCTAACTTCATACTGGCAGACCTAACGGGAGTACGTTCCTGGTACTTGTTGCAGGTCAAAAACTCTATCCAGAAAGTATCTACTTAGGCAGATATTCGATCTTGTAATGAAAATTGCAGGCTACAATAGATACGATATATTAGTGTCGATTCGTAGGGTTTCACACTAAAACTTAGCAGCCTGGGTGACACTATGACACTAAGCATATTAGGCGAGAGCAGTCAGCAAGTGGGTGAAGCGAATTGAATCGAGGAGTCCCCTCTCTATACTTCTCTTATCAAAAGAGAAGACAAATGCGCTACGAGCAGAAACGATGTTCCCATACTGACCCCTTGTCCCGAGAAAAGGGGTCGGGATGGAAACCTGACCCCGTTCCATTGTTCCTATATTATTTGTGGTGCAGAAAAATGCTCTTTGTGGAAATGGCATACACCTTTTGGGGGATCCAGATTCCAGAGACTGGCTAGCCGCCAGGGTGCCTTGGTGTACTAGCAAAACGACAGCCTTAAGTGTCGCCCTGTCTTAATGAGGCGTTGCTCTACATCTTGAGGCTGCCGTTAGTAATGGGTTTTAGGGGCCTTGAGTCCTACACGCGGTGTGTGGGAGTTGGGACCCACAGCGTCACCAAAAGTTAACAACTCCTTGGTAGTCGATGGATT
Organism: Calycopis cecrops; assembly: GCA_001625245.1. NCBI lineage: Eukaryota > Metazoa > Arthropoda > Insecta > Lepidoptera > Lycaenidae > Calycopis > Calycopis cecrops. The sequence goes on from LUGF01043459.1 coordinate 10,131, forward strand.
AACCAAGCAAGTTGGACGACCAGGCTGGCGCAGTAGTACAGGGCTTGGATAAGCGGAGCATGCAGCGGGTCGCGGGTTCAAATCCCGCCTAGGTCATGGATTTATCTTGTATTATATGTATTTCTTTAAAACTCTTAAATATATAAAACTTCATTTATAAAACACACATATTTCTGTTGTCTAGTACCTGTAACACAAGTCCTTACGGTACTTGGCACGAGGCTAGACTAACGTGGTGTGTTAAGTCCTCAAATATTTATTCTATTTATAAGAAGCAATTGTTACGGTTCTGCTCTTAGCAGTCTACACGGCCCATAGGGCTTATAGCAATCTAATAATCATTGTGATAGTGGAGTTCCTGGGGGGTTTTACCTCGGACTAGAGTTACAGTGAATGGATTAATATGATCGATGTGGGATATTGTTTTTTAAGCGATAAATTGCAATGTTTACCCATTATTTTTTTGTGCATTTCATTTTTTTTATTTTAACAAATTATTATAAAAAAATATAATGTTTGACCATATATTTTCACTTAAAACAGTATTTTTTATTTATTTATATGTTAAATCTTACCCGAGTAGAAATATATAGGAACATTTTTTCAAAGATACCTGTACATGAAAATAGCAGTAGGGATCTCGAACAGGCAGGAAAAAGTGGAGGGGAGAGCGGGGCGGCAGCTGCTATATACAATGGAATTTCTCAGCTAGTTTAATAATTATAAGTAAAGGAAATGTACTCTATTGTGTACATTTAAAAAAATAAGGAAATTACTTACGACTAACGTAAAGCAAACAAAAATTTAGTACAGAATCTGTTTATTTAAATATATTATATTGTTGTCTACATCTACTTTATCTATCTGTAGTCTGGTGAAGTATTGTAACAACTATTTCCGCTGCACTGTAAACATGCTACATGCTATGTATAAACCACTTTTTTCGGTATCCACACACTCGTTTAAGGTGCTCAAATGCTGCATCAGTTGTTGGAGGTAGTGATAACAAAGGAACACTCGTATTTTTGGTTGTTGCTTTTATGAAAGAATTGAACCTCAATGTATTTAAATCATGAATTTTAGACGGAG
>LUGF01043490.1:3860-23370 GCA_001625245.1 Calycopis cecrops
GGGGCTTCGAACAACGTGTTACGTAACATTTTTTTTAATAAAAAAGTAATATCCATAGTTGGAAAAAAATTGACAAATGCGGCCTTTTTTTGTCCAATTTTAGTAAAAATATGCTGAGTTGTGTGTTACGTAACGTTTTGGGAGAGGGGTGGAAGGGGCTACACATACACGTTACGGCGCGTTACGTGACGTGAGGAGGGGTCAAAAATCTTCAAAAGTTGCGTTACGTAATACTTGAACGCTTCCCATGTTCATCAGAAGGCTCCTACTGTACGTGAACCACGTGGTTGCTAAGCAGATGCGGTGCCCTCCTTTCCATTTCTCCTCCAATGTGCCATCGCCAGCGCCCATCACAAAGTGCACGAAACGTCTCTTTACGTCTGTTTTATATGATTAGGTTTCCTCTCGAGTCTGATGCAGTCCCTCATAGCACCACCGCTTACTTGTTGATAATACGAATATTTTTTTTATGATATAGGGCCGCAAACGAGAATTCGGAGCCCTTTTCATGACTACCGACGCGCATAGACATCCGCATAGAGGCTATGTTGCGCTGTCCTGTCTCCTCCCACCTCCATGGGCCACCGGCTACTTACACACCGCACGAAACGCGACAGCGCAGTTCTCACTTTACGTCGGTCTCGTGTAAGCGAGAGGTACCTCCCCGGTCGTGATTCAACCTAAAAAAATTTAGATAGACATCCGCATAGAGGCTTGGCAGATGCGCTGCCCTCCCTTCTCCTCCCACCTCCATGGGCCACCAGCAACTTGCACACCGCACGAAATTGTTGATAATATGATAGATAACGTATTCCACGTCTCGGAGCTCGTATTAACATTTCCAAATCAAACTCGCGCGTTAATCGCACGAGCGCCTGACCCACATCGTTTTTTGCACTTGATTGATTGACAAAGCCAGCGCCGGTAATTAAACGGCTTCGGAACTCGTTTATCATAGCCGATAAGGGATTCGGTGTGATAGGCGCCGGTTACGCTTGCAAAACTGGGTTGGAATCGTTATGGTGGAATAAAACGGTAAAACAAGTTGAGTTCGCGGTTCCACCTGCATAATTCACGTGCTCGTTGGAGTGTGGTGGCTAGTAGTTGCTGAGATTAGCGCATCCAAAGAAACATATTCTTCATTTTTATAATTTCTCTATATACACGAGACTGGCGTAAATTGACAGCTGTGTTGTCGCGTTTCGTGTAGTGGGAGGAAAACTAAAAGAAAATTAAAATTATCAAGAAACAATGGCGTTTATTTTGTAGCACACGGCCGTAGCGCCGTGCTACGAGTTGCCGTAGCTCTAGCATCCTGTGCTACGTAGCATGCTGATGAAGCGAACTCTTATTTTTTCTCTATCCTAACGCCGCTTTATTATAATATAGGTTACAAGCAAACAGTCGGGTACCTGAGCTGATCACCGACACCCACAGACATCCGCAACACCAGAGATCTAGCAAATGCGTTGCCAGCCTGAGGTCGCATTTCCGTTTGCTCTATCTCGTATCGATACGGAAATTTCACAAACAGCTCCCCTAAGGAAGTTTTCGATTAAAAATGGCCCCTGTAGCCTGTAGGTGGGAGGAGGAAGGAGGGCAACGTCTGTATAACGTCTATGCAGATGTCTATGAACGGAATCAGTAGTCTTTAAAATTACCGACTGCTCGTTTGCCCCTCTTAAACTAAAACAAAAAAGAAAAACGTAGAAACCCTCATGAGGTGACGTCATCGTTTATTGACAATTTGATGTTCAGCGACGCGAAAGCTCTCCGTTCGGTATTTGTATTGTTAAAGCCCGAGGTAGAACCTGCGTGTAATTCGTGCGGGCGCTATCGACTAGTACCTTAAATTGTGTCGTGTTAAAACCCGTGTGTAACTACAGAATATCAGCTACACGTTGACGGGCGTTGTGAGGTGAAAAACGATGTTTTTGTTTTCTTTTCGGACCTGAATTTATGCCGTGGAAGCGAAGAGAAGCCGACAACATCTTTATCGGATTATAACAACGTTTTGGAAAAAAGAGATGGAGTTCAATGTGAAAATAATGAAGAGCGAAACGTTTGTATAAAAGGTGCAGGGTTTTTTGGGTTCCGTACTCAAAGTGTAAAAAGCCGGGACTTGGTACGGGCCCGACCCTGTTAGGCAGTTCGTCTGTCCATCTGTCAACAGACTGTATCTCAAGAACCGTGATGGCTAGATAGTTTAAATTTTACAGACGACGTATTTTTGTTACCGCTATGACGAGTTCTAAAAGTTTGTAAATTATGTCTATCTAAAAAAAACATTGTCAACTCATATTATGCCGTGTTGTGTTTGTTTTTATTTTTTATTTTATAGCATGAGGGGGCAAACGAGCAATCGGAGCCCTTTGATGACTACCGACGCCCATGGACATTCGCAAGATTGTTACGCAGATGCGTTGCCCTCCTATCTCGCCCCCTCCCCCCAATGGGCCACCGCCTACTCACAAACCGCACGAAACGCGACAGCCACGCTGTCACTTTACGCCGGTATCAAGTGAACGAGAGGTACCTCCCCGGTGCCGGCCCAACTCCGTTGCATAGTTGTCTATGCAGCATGGCACTACCTCTTCTTGTTTCATAAGTGTAGGTATAGACGCCCGTACACCTAAGTTAATCGACTTAAATAAGTTTGACTGCTCCTGCCTCCGTAGTATTGGTACGGAACCCTCGGACGCGCATAGCTGGTTTTTTTTTATTATATAATTATTTTCTATTAACATAAAGATTACTTTTTATTCCGATGAGTGATTCCCTTGAAGATTATACAATCTGTTGTAGTTGCAGATAAAAATAACTAAAACTAAAATATTTATTTTTGTTACAGGTATGTCGTCGTAGATAATCACAAGTTCAATAGTTAGTAAGTTAAAGTAGTATTCGTAGTTATAATCAGCGAAAAGAATATTATTTTTGTATCCATAAAATATTATGATCACGAGGACATCAAGTTCTGTACATAGTCCTCCCTCAAGGAGCCCGACAAGTGCCGGTCACGAAGCACTGGCATCCAGCGGCCCCCCGGGACTTATTACAAGTCCACCGGGAGGCGTCCAAAACACCGGTTGTTGTTCTCTGGTTCGCAGCCGCCTCTCCAAAATCTTTCTTCCCAATCGCTAGTCGGTTCTGTGAGCTGTGGTCTATCTGTTTAGACTTTCTGAGCCGTGTACTGTGATTCTTTTGCGAATCCATAAACATATAAACATCCACATTATGCAAATGTGTTGGCCCTTTCAATGGGCCAAGAGACTTTTTCATCCCGTTCTAAACGTGACAGCATATGAGTCCTCGCGCGGTCCATTATTTATTTTTTATTTTTTGGTAATATTTTTTTTTTAATAAAAATTAACAAGGGGGATCGGAAACTTTTGATGACTGCCGACGCCCATGGACATTCGCATAAATGTTACGCAGATGCGTTGCCCTCCTATCATCCCTCCCTAATGGGCCACCGGCGACTCACAAACCGTAACCGGTCTTATAAAAGGAATCTACTTAATCGGAGTTAAAATTAAAAGGTGCATAATAACATTAAGTATAGCGTATCTACCCACTACATTGACCTACTGCATAGCTAGGAAGAGACAATGCTGCATTGCAGCCGAATCTGGTCAGATATGGGAGGTACCGCTCGCTCAAATAAAACCGCCTTTTTTGAATAGGTTCCTCCTGGTTGCTCGTTTCGTGAGAGTAACCGTTGGCACATTGTAAATGAGAAAGGAAGAGTTTCAATACGTCTTCAAGTTAATAGTAATCTAGACATGAATTCGCCCTGCTCGTTTGCCCCGTATTCTATAAAAAGATGGCCATTAAAGAGCTGCACGCATGACACTATTTCCCCTTTACCAGGAGATAATGCGGCGTGAACGTGGAAGAGATTATTTTATTGTCGTCTAGCACGAGAGTACGTGACACGTCACCACGCCTCCCCCTCCCCCTACGGATGGGGGGTGCCCGCCCGCACTTGTCTATAACACGCGCCGCTAGTAATATTCTATTTTACAGTTAAATGAAAAAAGGCGTGCTCGAGCGAGAGCTCTGAGCGACTGCTGAGAGCCTGGTACATTCATATTTGTGTTTTGCCAGTTGCATAGATTGCGGAAGAAACACGCTAATTTCTATGGTTGTCGGTAGTGAACAAAAGGCCTATTAACTGTTCTTTTGTCCCCTTATGTTATAAAAATATCCCTATGAACAATTTCATAAATTAAATTATATCCTTATGTCACAGTTTACACAACCACAACACACCTCCACCACAATTCACTAACCCCCTTATTAATAAACATAGAATAACTTTAACCAAGCATTAACCTAGTAATAAACTGACATCTGTCAAATTCCATATTAAAAAACACAATTTGTATAGAATTTGACAGATCTCACTTTATTTCTAGGTTAATGCTTGAATAAAATTATTCTATGTTTAATAATAAGAGAGTAACGAGGTACGCAAGAGTACAGAATACCACAATATATCCTTACACGCTTGTCTTGCTTCCTCGACATGCATAACTCTTCGATCAATCTCATGAACAGCTTAACAAATTTATAAATCTAGGATAAACAAAAAGTGGGTGGGCATTGAAATGGCTGCACTGCAGCGTGAAGAGCTTGGAATATTTAATTTAAAAATTAATGAGGTCAAGTCCCTTGCACTTGTATTAAGTGACGTGTATGGATTATGGATGAATATGTGAATAGTGGTAGCTTTAAAAACTGTATCCCCATGTATGTATGTCAAATTCCATATTAAAAAACTCATAAAAAGAATGGAATTTGACAGATGTCAGTTTATTACTAGGTTAATACTTGGATAAAGTTATTCTATGTTTATTAATAAGGGGGTATGTCTGCAGCGCCACGTCACTGTAACTTACTCCTTACGAACTAAGCTGGTGCTACGCTCAACCGGTTACTGTTTCACAAGATTACTTATGTTTTTTCAAAACGTACGTCGTATGTCGTTTCGTAAGGTTTAAACTCCAAAAGTTACTTTTTAGAACCAGGTTTGTGCTGTTGTCTAAACTCAAAGCCTTACCCAGGTGATTTAACGAGTGGAGGAAGGAGGGGGCAACGCGTCTGTTTAACCGCTATGCGGGGATATCTATAGTCGTGAAAATGGCTCCAATTGCTCGTTTGCCCCTTAAAGACACATGTCCTAAATCATGTCAGATTTAAAACAATTTACGTGTGTTTATTGCTATTTTTAACTTCATTGTCAAGACATTTATCCTCTAGTGACTACGAGGCTGTATTTAAAGACATTTGCTCGTCCTGAAGTTGTAATGTGTTCTGCGCCAAAAGTACTCGGAACTAAATAAGTTATAACAGCAAAGCACTGCGCGACCTACATGCGCTCTCGGAACGACTCTTTAGCAATTTAAATTTAACACGACACTTTTCTCCCCATTGAGGATTCGACACCAAAGTCCACTTGATATGTAAATATTCGATGCCCTGAAAGAAAAGTGTATTTTTTGGCCACCTTGTAATATAATAACCACGTTCAATCACTAATCTTAACATAGAAGCTCGGCCATGATAATAATAGCATAACCTATTAATTCCTAATAAGTCCGGTTTGCCTTCTCCCATCGTTCTGGGAAAGAAGGGGGGGTCTGTACCCCTATCGACCATAAATTCAGTGGCTCGAGTGCAATGTGCTCGCCACTCATATCGATGAAGCTTCAAGCTGCACTGACCTTCAGTACTCAGCGTATAGTCTATCTAAAAAAAAAAAAAACATAGATGGTTTTTAACATACCTACATCACTAATCTTAACATAGATCACTAATTTTAACATACATCACTCATCTAGATTATTATTAATCAAGACATAGATCAGGAATCGAATACTTCCCGTATTCGATTCATGATTCATGTTGAGTCACAGGTCACGAGGGAGTGTTTCTCAGTCGGAATAATTGGGATTTTTACCTGAGTGTTGTGACCTGTGTGAACCTTGTGAGGTATCGGGTATAGCATTAAAAAAAAAAACTGGCGTCGCTACTCGATATAAGGCTGCGAATACACGCGTCCTTACACCATAAATAATATTTTTGGCCACTCTGCGTCTTGTGAGCTGGCAGCCGTAGCCGAAACTCGGCAATAATCGCTACATCAACCCTAAACATCTGCGAATGGATTCGTTCAACCGGAACTCATTGTAAATTGTCAGCCCTGTAATGCCGGTTGGGAGATACAAAAATCGATAGCCGATTTCTATTTCCCCGTTTCCACTAAATGAGATAAGTGTCCGCGGCATTCCAACTGGCAGGGGAGAGGGGGAGAGTTAATCATCGGTGAGTCATGGTCGGGGCAATCGGAGGGGACGTATAAAAATAGATTATCTCAGCTAATATATTATAATTTGATTGCAGTAAAATAATTTAACGGTGTATTTAGTTATTAATAAGAATCTGAGTCCAACCGTGTCCATACTTGCTATATCCCTGGTGTTTTTATTTGTCCATGACCTTTATAAGCGATTCTTTTAAAGTTGCTAAAGAGAACATAGATGTCCTTTACTCAGAAATATCAGGGAATACAGTTCCTATTTCAGTTTAAATAAAGGAAAAAAAAGGCTAGGGACTAGAATAGCTATCGGCGAATGAAATTTGAGACTCTTAAAGTGCTATAGGTACGTGGCACAGAATAGTGGAGCTACGTACCTATACCTAGCATGTTTGCTTTTACGAAGTCATATTATTTTTTCGTCACCAATGCGACGCCGCAAAAGAACTTTTCACTTCTACTAATATTATTTTTATGTTATAAATACACTATTACCTAGGTAATAGTGTATTGTAGGTCAGTCCACGGCACTGCGGCTATTGGGCCTTATAGATAGGAATATATGACAAGTAATTCCGTATTCCTAGCCATTGTTCCCAGGCGGCTATAAAATGTGAGCATTTTTTAGGGTTTCGTACTATAAAAGTTAAAACAGAACCTTAATTGGATCACTTATGAAATCTGTCTGTATGTCCGTCTACTACTCCCTACTACTAGACTAATACAAAATCCCGTTTTGTAGGTTTCCCGTGGATCTAGAATGATTAAATTTGACGAGAAGTGAGACAATGCAATACGGATAAGGAATACATATAAAGGGAGAAAAGAAAATTTGTAATTTTACTAATATCACAGAAATAAGCCATTATGAAATATGTTCACGACATCGCCGAGGCCATAAGCTCTCGCACGACCTTCTGCTGACGTCAGAGTCGAGAGTTGAAGGACTCCGCAGTCTCTCTGGCCAAAGTAATTATCATAAACATTCTCGTATCGGGATGCATCTTTCCCATCTGAGGGAGGTTGGGTGGTCGTTTCCCCTTTCGACCCCAAACCAAACCTCATCGACCAACGCTCTTAGCAGTCCGATGAAGCCGTATTACCCGCTTCTTTTCGCTTATACCTACAGCATAAGTTCAGGTCTGAAAAAAAAATTATAAACGTAGTTAACTTAATATAATTCACACAAATAAAATGCCCGTAAATATTCATATTGCCAACTATTATAACTACTTTTGTAACTTATTATACTGTTCATTATTCTTCCGGCTGACGATAAAGATGATGATGATGATGTTCATTTATCTCCTTGACCCTCTGCGAGCGAACCGACTCGCACACGACCGGATTTTTTCCGAACTGGGATGCCAGGGAATTGATTTACTATCGTACTTGGACAGTTTGCGGATTTTCTTCAAGACATCTTTAGTTTGTTCGCCATGGTGATTAATTGCTGCCCAAATTTAGCCGCCTAGTTAATTAGGTGGATCAAAACTTGGTTAACTTTATTAATTATAATTCGGTTTAAAAAGAGACACCTACGTTTAGTTCGCGAGAAATTTATATCGTAAAGAGTTTGTCTTCTTCAATTAATGGATAGGTGCTCGAAAAAACGGTTAAGAATAGATTGTGTTTTAAAACTAAGTCTAACATTTATATTAGAACGATGAGACATTTAAAGGATGCGAGTCGCATTTTAGAAGATGAATGCAGCGACTAGACGCGGGGAGCGTACACTTGAAGACGCCAGACGCGACTACTTAGTCGCTATTGTATGTCAATTAACGTCTACATGCAGTCGCGAGATCGCGATACTGTTGCACGACTGTAGCTCAACTCTACTGCGACCAGCCGCAGAGATCGCTTAATCGCGCACTGCATCGATGCAGTCGCAAAATCGCCGGTCGCCGCGTTCTAAAAGCCTCGTGTGTGCTTGCCCTTACTTACGTAAATAACAGTACCTACTTACTTTAAAGTATTTAAAAGACACTCGCTTGCTACATTGCGCAGGCTGTAGCGTTTCATGCGGGTTTCGAGTTTACGATGACGTTGAAGTGGGAAGGATGACGTCATAACTCCAAAAAAAAATCGACTGTACGTTTGCTCCCTATACTATAAAAACTTAAATTACATTGTTATTTACTTACCAATTATATTTTTATTCGCGAATCTATCATATTATTTTTTTTTATTTAGTTATATTTTAATTATTATATTATTTATATATTATTATTTATTTATTTATATTATTTTTTTATTTAGTTCAAGCGGAAGATCGGTGCATGACAAGTATGTCTGCAAATGCCGAGCTAGAGAACAATTTTGCCATGGCTGAAAATTGATTGTTATTTGCTTTACCTATTATTTGTACGAACCTTTGCAAAATAAACGTTTATTTATTTATTTATATTTATAATGTGTTATATATATTTTAATTTAATTATAATACAGTAGTGGTAGTGATGTAGAACAGCAACAGGTATAATTTCCAGCCGCGCTCGCCCGTGTCGTCTGTAATGCAGCAATACCTCATACATTGTTCGTAAACACTAACATAATAAATCTTCACGGTGAAATTATTCGCGCGGAAAACTCAATCATTTGATACGATCGACCGAAAATATCGCTTTCGGCTTCTTCAAGGAGTTTAGTGAGCGCGAAGTAAATTTGGTTTGAAAACTATACACATTGTAAAGGAGTCCATCAAAAGATGCCCGAGTAGCCATAAAGATGGTGGTAAAATTCATGTGAAACATATTCTCTTTTTACTCTACTAGCCGAATGGGGGCCCCCTTGGGGTTAAAAATAAAAATTGTTTAATCATAAAAAGATATAGCCTGCGTGTCTGAAAAATCTAGCTGTATTGGAAATTGGAATGAGGGTACAGGGTATTTGTGGCTCTGCAGACACCTTTGCATGTCCTGCACATTGACTAGTGTCTATATCAGGGGTGTTGAAGCGGTCGAACGCGAGCAGTCAAAAACGCAAGAATTAATACGTGCAAAATTTTACTGTTTTTCTAAGGGCCTGGGACAAGACCTAGGTGGTTTCCTGGGTAAATAGTGGATCTTAGCCCAAATCAAGATGCCCTAGCCTGGTGTATACTATAATCCAGAAATAAATCAGGTTAAGGACTGGGCTTGCCAACTTAAAATTGCGAATTTGCGGGAAATAATGATTTCAAATGCGGAACAAGGGTAAAACAGCAGGACCCAACTAAGTGAGTTAGTCGTGGGAATAGCGAATGAGATTTTTTTGGGTGGCCTATCATTTAGCCGGCCGGCTATCGGTGGTGGTCGAAAAGCGGGACAATTAGCGTCCCGCACACACCCCAAGCGGGACGTATTGAATAGCGGCTCGGAAGCAGGACATCCCGCGTAATGCGGGACTGTTGGCAAGCCTATTCAGGACCCATGGTCATTTAATACTTTCCGAGGCAAGGGTATGAGTCTATAGAGATGGTAACCCTGGACGAAGTGTAGCTGGTAGTACCTACACTATATCGGTCCATATCGAACAGATAATAAAACCTACAACAAATACCACAGATAGTACACGTGGATATGAAAAGTTTTATTAATTTAACCACGTGTTATGCCGCATACGACCGTCGACCGTGCGTGTTTAATACAACCGCAGCGGTTCATTAGTGCCACCTCAATAACGTCCAGCGGAGTTGTTTCGTGTTTAGCTCAGAAAATGGCCCATAGAGGTGGGAGGAGGAAGGATGCCAACGCATATGTGTAATCTCTCTCTCTCTGCTCAGTGCCCTCTTGTACTATAAAAAAGCAAGTTATCTTCGATAATTGCGTTCATTTTAGTAAGACGTGTTGCCGCGCTGCTATGCAGTCGAATTGCGCCGGCACGACAGGGGATGTACCTATCGCTTACACGACACCGGCGTATAGTGACGGCTGTGACGTCACGCAAGTCGCAACATTTAGTCAATATCTAGCTAGCTAGAGCGTCCTACTTTCACTTATACTGTTGTCTTGTGAGTACTGACTCCACTGTCCTCTTTCGATCGCGTCAGACCTCCCGCCCTAGACTCCACAAGCACGTAGTTACCCAAAACATGTGACGCTGCAGAGGCGCCTACATTTACTGGGTTCCGTGCTTCGTTTCGTTTAGCGTCTATACTATTAACCATCTCCAACATATGTATATTTATGCTGTATATCTTATACTACTTATGGTCCTCGTGGTTTCGAGCGTTTCATTAAAACGTATCCCAAAGGAACCATTTTCGTAACACGTGTGTTTTTACAGATTGTTATCCATATCTGTGCTAAATTTCAAGCAAATTCATTCACTAATTATAACTAAATATGATAAAAGATATAGGGTACATACAAAATTTGCATTCACAATATTAGTAGGATTAGTAGGTTCTTTGGGCACCTTTGACTTATTTAATAGTAACTACATTAATAAACTGGTAACAACAACGACACATCTTCGCAAGTGCCCTAAAGGGACATGCAGAGAGATCACTATACCACTTATAGATCGGTAACAATTTAATTTAATTCATTCCTACCACTGACTTGAAGAACAATGCAGCAATAGTAATCTCCCATTTGTTAATGGCGTCACGTAACTTCCCTGATTAATTAATATTGTTAATCTGTCTGATATTAAAAAGCGTGCTTTAGCATTTTTAATATATTCCCGATCACGCCTCCGTATTGGAGCTGCCGATCGGCTTGCAGTCTCGGAGGATTCGGTCAGGAAATATGTCTGGTTTTATAATTACGAACAGAATGAGAGGCAGGATACGATAGTCCTCTTTTTTATGTTTCTCAAAAAAAAAGAGAATAGGAAATTTAAATCTATCTATAGGCTTACTATAGAAAGAGGATTCGGTAATCTGGAAGTTTGTCTGGTTTTATAATTCAGACATATTTGGGGATATATTACAGCTGGACATTCTTCTTCTTTTGTCTCTCAAAAATTGATGACAAGAGCTAACCTAACTGGTGTGCTTCTGTAGTAAGAGGATTCAGAAATCAGGAAGTTTGTCTGCTTTGATAGTTATGAACGGAAATAGAGGCAGGATCTGATAGTCATCTTTTATCAAAAATAGAGGATAGAAAATTTAAATCTACCTTTATGCTTACTATAGAAAGAGGATTCGGTAACCTGGAAGTTTGTCTGGTTTTATAATTCAGACATATTTGGGGATATATTACAGCTGGATTACTTCTTTTTATATTTCTCAAAAATATGATAATAAGACATTTCAAATCTAACCTTTGTAGGTACTTAGTAAGGGGCAGTGCTATGCGGTATTTCAGCAGAATTGTCGAAGAAGGGGTGACATCAGAATAATAAATATGCAGATGTATGTGGGCGCGAATAGTAAGTATGTAAAAATATACTTTATCATTCAATAGTTCGCCAATAGTCATCAGTCAGTGCCATATGCTCTATCCAATAAATAATAATATAAAAAGCCTATTTATTTTATGCAAATTATGCAGTTACACTTGAAATAATACAAAGAAAAAAAAATTAAATGTTAGGTTGATCTACATGAACCCCTGACTGGGTGAAGGCCTCCACCAAAGCTGACCACTCTTCTCTATCACGCGCTACTAGGTTCCACCGGGGATCGGCTGTTCTTTTAATATCTTCGTCCCAACGTGTTAACGGTCTCCCTCTGTACCTTTTGCCTTGTGGGCCATTCCATATTGTCGTTCTGAAAGCCCATCTTTGATCGGTGAGTCTCGCGACGTGCCCCGCACACCTCACTTCAGTTTCTGGGCGTAACTCAAAACATGAGTCGCTTTGGTAATCGACCTTATCTTTGAGTGTCTATTTTTTGTATTTTCTTTATCTTCAACATACTACGCTCCATTCCTCTTATTTCCTCTCCATATGCTCTATAATAGCTACTAGAATATACAACTTATTCTACTGTCTCTTTTCTAAGACAAAATATACATACAGCTCATTAATCACATAAAAACGGTTCCTTTATGTTTGGTTTAACCGTGTGAGACAGCGTGGCACAGACATGCATAAATGAATCTCCTATAATATATTACTCGGTATCATCCGGTACGTCGATCCGGAACACCGAGCGCTGGCGTGAAATACGTGCAAAAAGTCACGCTCGACGTTTTCAATAAGCACTTAGCGAAAATTTGCTCGAACAAGATACGCGGCGTGTTCAGAACATCGTAACAACAAACGCTCTAGGATGTTTGAAGAGATGTGCGAATTTGCGGTACAAACGAAATGGTATTGTCTCCGGGATATTTTATGGTATTAGGGAAAGGAGCAGTTGAAACAGCTCATAGGAATCCAGAAGTCTGCGAAATGTCTTAAATTCACGAACTGTACGACGCGATAGAATAGTGTAACTTTGTGGTGAAAGTCTGAGTAAGATGCACTTCCCCGTCGTGCCAAATTCGGCTGCAAATCAGTATGACACTACCTCTTACATGTGATTGGAGTATAAACGTTTAATGCAGTTTGACTTTTCACATTTGTAACAAACTACTTACGACTATAGGACATGAGTAGGTACATAGGTGTTTGTGTGCAAGGTACAAATGCACTTTCTTCTCATTCTTTTATAAATACCGCGTAATAAGGCACAGCGACCGCTTGATCTGTAATAAAAAAAAATAAAAAGAAAATTCGATAACACCATGTTTCAAGCGATTTTAAAAATCTTTTATTTTTAGACAATAAATATACACGTGCATAGTTTCTCATTCAGCCAGTCTAGGACCTGTATCACTGTTGTAGCAACTGGTCTATACTTATTTCATAAGTACTGCATAAATGCTAATTACTTCAATCCGGAACCAAAATTTGCAATTAATTGGTATACTTAAGTTCCGAATAAGCTAATCAGGACCTAATAAGAACCTGTGCTATCCGCCCTCAGCGTAATGAGCAGTGTGTGCTCAGCTGAGGGGTATAGCCGCGGGATCGATAATATTTCATTAGCCGGCGGTTTTGTCCGTGTGGATGTTCCGCTCGCTGAGCTAATTACGTGGCTGCACCGCCGCCCGCTTCGCTTGTGTGCAATTAATTACGTCAGATAATGCAATAATCTCTGATGTTATTGCTTACTCGTCTGTAGGGCCTGGCATACCTAGATACGTGTATTATACACGCAGTACAGAATATAATAGAAGATGTTCATTACGCATTAATACATTTACAATCTTTATATACTGTAAACGGGACTTAATCGCGTTATAAAATCGAAGTATTTACCTCGACTCTCGATGTTTCGGTCGTAATGCAACGGCCGTAGAAGTCTATACGTAACCACGGCCGTTGCATTACGGCCGAAACATGGTGAGTCGAGGTAAATACTTCGATTTCATAACGCGATTAAGTCCCGTTTACAGTATATAAATATGAATACAAATCGTGAAAGCTATAAGACAATGTATAATCTTAAACATCCATCAACATTTTATGTAGCTACTTAACCTAACATTCGGTACATTCTATAAAATAAAAGCGGTAGGCTTATATAAAAATATTAATACATGCATGCAATCTTGTATTCCATAGGTCGCTTGTTTATATCCGGCTCGACGGATCATAAAGAATCAATGAACATCCTGTTAACATTTTTCTATGCAATTTTTATGTGCCAACGGACTAATCTTCCAAATATTTTAGAAACTAAAAATGACTAAGAACTAAGTTAGCCGAATTTTCGTAGCTGGTATCGACATGGTCCTTCGAGTCGGATATGAAATGGCGACTAGTTAATTTGTATTTTATTTTATTTATCAAGATTGTAACTTATTTACTTGTTATGTAAGTATGAACCAAACCCTGTCAGTAGTTTTTTTGCGTGAAAGAATAACATATAACTTACGCTTTTATAAAAATCAAAATCAAAATATTTTTATTCAAAATAGAATTTAAAAAATTGTTTTTTGAACGTCAAAAAATTTAATCTACCACCGGTTCAACCCTAGCCCTGTCCTGAGAAGAACCGGCGAAACAAACTCAGCGGGCCTCATTTATTTCTTCATTGTAGGTACATTCTTATTTAATAATTATATTATACAATAAAATATATAATTTACTTACATTTATTTTTGTATAGAAGTACCTAGTTGAGTTAATAGAGATAGAGAAAAAGTAGAGATAAAATAGAGATAGAAAAAAAAGAAAGAGTTAATAGAGATAGTATAATATTACCTAGTTGAGTTAATAGAGATAGAGAGAAAGTGGCGGGTTCGGCTAGTGCATAATAAATATGCATAACTCCCGAGTCATCGACCTATAATGCTCAATAACTATAGGTCTATTAATATTTATGCCCGAGT
This sequence comes from Calycopis cecrops, assembly GCA_001625245.1. Lineage (NCBI taxonomy): Eukaryota > Metazoa > Arthropoda > Insecta > Lepidoptera > Lycaenidae > Calycopis > Calycopis cecrops. The sequence goes on from LUGF01043490.1 coordinate 18,495, forward strand.
ATTCAGGTTATACAATATTCAGAGCGGTATTAGTAGTGATACTGAGACGAGTTGGAATACAGAGGGGAGCGGCGATAAGCTAACTTGTAATAAATAATGTTAAATGGAATCGCTCGGAATGATACTTCATTTGCAAGTGAACGGTGCAGGATCGATCTTGATTCCGTAGTTTTCATTATCTGAAAAATGGTTACAACTTTAATGTTCTTTGAGTTACCTTGCTCTATGATGAACTACCTACCTGAACACTTTTTTGGAAATACGCACGCATTTAACGTTCGTCTATCAAGTATTGCGCGGTATTTTTTGTACACGTGTTATTATGTACCAGCAATTTCATACGTCAAAGTGTAAGCTAACCATAAAGTTAACGACGAAAGTTATAATCAAACTTTGAGGCGTAAGATTTTGGTTACCTCAACAACATTAGCAAATATTTAGTTGAGTAAAGTTTGAGGTAAGGCCAAGCACGCTTTACAGATACCAGCCTATGCTAAGTACAGTATGGAATCATATTGTAGATGTAAAATACGCAAATATATTTAAGATTTTTAGAATACAGGTACAAATACATAGATAAATACTATGATCTGGTAAGGATTTGAACCTTTGAGCACTGGCGTAACGCGCGTGGCGATCACGCCAATCGATCGTCTCAGAAGAAGGAGAATAAATGCCCCACAGACGAAAAACCAGAAACGATCTACTCAAAACTCTTGTACACTTTTGTAGTCTGCTTTTAAATTTTTGAATTCTCGGTAGCTTCAGAGCAAGAAGCAAAGAAGGGAAGGCAATTTTCGTCATCAATTTGCAGAAACATTTACTAGATCTAATTCCGAACCGTGTAAATTCTTGTACATTTTTAGAACCTACTATAATTAACCTAATAAGAATCAACTGTTTTAAATTCTTACTAAAGTGTAGGAGATAACTCGTACCAGGTTGAATGAGTTTGTGTGGGTTGGTCTTTCTCCATAACGATATTATCAAATGCACTCCCTATAAACAACATTTAACGACGTCATCACGCCAGACAAACCTAATTACTATGAATGTGTACTCATATCCGTAATCATAAAGAACGAGGGTGTCCCTACATTCTCCCTTCCTTTTGATTATGACTTGTGTTTGTTACAAAACCTCTGAGACTCCACCACTGTAATTGCAATAACTAGTAGGGGGACCAATTGCTTTGACTTTGTGGGACTGTCGCCTTGTCTGATTAAACTGTACTGTTTCTTTATTAGAGCCTGATGACGAAGTGATAGTGTGATGTTTTTATAGTATAAGGAGGCAAACGAGGAGGATTTTTTGGTGACTACAAACGCCTATCAGACAGACAGACATCCGTACAAAGTTACAAGCACATAAAACGACTCGGCGGTGTCATCCTACATCCATGTCCTACTTCCTATCCTTATAATAACCCTATATACTGTAAACGGGACTTAATCGCGCTATAAAATCGAAGTATTTACCTCGACTCTCGTTCGTTTCGGCCGTACTGCAACGGTCATAGTCACGAGTAGACTTTACATACCCTATCATTTTAATAATATTATAAATGCGAAAATGTTTGTGTAGGTATGTTTGTTATCCTTTCACGCAAAAACTTTGCAACGAATATGACTGAAATGATGCACATAGATGGGAAAGGATTTTTTGGTATAAAATTTACGAGGGCGAAATCGGAGGACACTTAGTATAGGTAGTATTAGTACCTAAACTTTCGTGTTTAGGCTAATATTTATAATTAGATAAGGTGGCGCGTCGGGCTGATGATGACTGTGTTGTTAACCCTGGAGCGAACATTCTGTTTTATTCACACAAGTGTGTCAATGGGTCGTAATAATTGAACGGGCGGCCGTTAAGGTAATGGTTCGACAGATAAGAGCCGCGACAGAGGTGTCGCGTGGGCGGGGTGAGACGGACATCAAATGTGTACTCGAGCGATGATTCGAGAGACTTCTGGAAGGTTGGAAATGTATTGTTAGTGCTACGTACCTCAGAAAAGAAAACTGAATCTTTACAGGATCGCGTTGTTATCTCTGTCTATAGGGACGTCTGTCAAGGAAATCTAAAGGGCACTTTCCGATGACCTAGAATCATGTGATAATAAAAAAGAAAAGAGCATTAATACAAATTTGTCCCTTCGCCCTCGGTGACTTTTTGTAGTGAGGTCACACAGCTAGTTACCGCTTCGTGTCTGTATCGATGCTAGGCGCGACAGCATCGCGAGTGCATCGCTACAAAAAGTCCCCCGTGGGCCAATACCCTTAAATACAGTTACAAATGCAAATGTTACTTTTGTAGACTTCAAAGTTGTTGTGCTTGTACCTTTAGTTGCACGTGTTTATACCCTAACCCCCTTATTAATAAACATAGAATAACTCTATCCAAGGAATAACCTAGTAATAAACTGACATCTGTCAAATTCCATAATAAAAAACACATAAAAAGTATGGAATTTGACAGATGTCAGTTTATTACTAGGTTATTACTTGGATATAGTTATTCCATGTTTATTAATAAGGGGGTAAGTGTGCGACTACGACTTACATTTGACTACATTTGACAAAGCTTAGCGAAACGATTCGAAGTGATTCGGACGCATGTAGGCACCATTTGTAGCAAGTTTTCAATGTTAAAAACAGTAAATTTGAAATTGTTACTTTTGGACTTGTGGCTTAGTGGCTAGTAGATTCAAGTCGACATGTGATACCATGGACAGACAGTCGGACGTTCGACTATAGTACCGTCATTACTCTATAGTATTCTATGCATCTGTCTATTGTATTGTCTATGCTATCATCTATCTGCTATTTACTTTACCCAGCGAACGATTGTGCCTGCCTTGTGGAACAGTATCTACTGCACAAAGGACCGACTAAATTGCAGACCCGCAAAAAATAAGTGCCCTCAAGTTCCCCACGCCGGCCATGAGCGAATGAATATTGAATAATAATAATTAGTCGTAACATTTTAGCGGCAGTAAAGTTTCCCGAGCCCCATTAACCCGCGTAGCCTGGTTAATTATAAGTTGGTGTTCACGGAGAAAAAAACCAACTAAAATACATTAATTTTTACTAAAATATTAATAAGCCCGAGGACAACAAATGCCTTGTATTAATTACAAATCGATTTTTGTTAATGCAGTTAGTAAATATAGCAAAAAATAGATTTGTAATTTCAACAGTGCGATAAAAATGTAAAGTGATGACGTCATAGACAATTACTAACTTATTTGCAATCCCAAGAACACAATAGTAATATTGGAAATGATGACGTCATATGTAAATACTAATTTTTAGTTCCCCATTTTAGTGTTCGTTTTGTAATTTCAAGTGTAGTGCTTTAGTTTTAATAATTTATGTAGGTTATTAATTATAACAAATAAAACTGGGGCTGTTTTGTTTTATTTGTTCAACCAGCCAAACAGCCCCTGTTTTATTTGTTATAATTAATAACCTACAAAAATTATTATAACTAAAGCACTACACTTGAAATTATAAAACGAACACTAAAATGGGGAACTAAAAATTAGTATTTACATATGACGTCATCATTTCCAATATTAATATTGTGTTCTTGGGATGGCAAATAAGTTAGTAATTGTCTATGACAAAAGAGATTTTTAAGAGGGTTATTCATCATTATGGGTAAAAATAAATCACAGTGAGGAATAAAATAGCACCCTAAAATCTCTTTCGATATCTCTGCTACTCCTTGTACATATATCTGTTTTTATTTTAAATTAGACTAGAGTCATAAACTATTAAAACTAAATCATCAGTAGTAGAGGTATTAAATTCTGAACATACTAAATGAAATATTTGTTACTGTGTTTATCTTATTTATTTGCCAAATTACAAAATACAAATAAACAATTTGATAGAAGATCTCTAGTGAGTTTGTCCATCTCTTTCAGTATGAAAATCAATCCACACTTTAAATTCGACACTTAAAATAACCGCTCTTCACTCTACACTATCACACACTTTAATTCTATCACAGAAATGTCCACAATCAACACGTCAACACAAGGGCGAGCAAACTCAAAATGGCAAATATGTCGTCGCGTGTGTCGCAAAACATATTATATTATTGAAAAAGTTACTGGGAATTACACATTTTTTTTGTAATTCTGAGTAAAACATCTGTAAAATCGAAGATGTTCAGTAGATACAACAGAAGTATGTAATGTTGCCATTACTAATTACCATTTTTGACTTTGAGTATTAAACTTTCTAAAAACTAATAATGACTGTACATTTTTAGCAAATATGATTAGCAAAAATTACAGGACTTTTATAATGCTTACAATTATGTGTTAAAATCATTAAAATGTGTAAAATATGTATTTACTAAAACTGAACTGTAGAAATTACATTTCCATTTCATTTACATTACACTACATGGGATAAAAAATAGTAATAATTATAAATACAGCAAAACTTTTGTAACTAACACTAAAAATTACTTTTTTCCTCAAATACAAAAAAGATTTTTAATTTTTGGAGTTTTTTTTTTCTCCGTGTACCTGATATAGAATAGATGTAAATGTTAAAGAACATCATATATACACTTTTCCCTTAGCCTTTTTTCATTATCAGATCCGATATCGGTTGCGATACATACACTAGACGTAAATGTTAAACAACGTCCTCTGTACACGCCCCCTTAACGTATTTACATTAGTTAATCTGAAATCGGTTGCGATACCTAATACATTACCGACTTCAACCTCTACACTCGTTCTCTTAACTCTTTCACATTACCTGATACGATATCACCTGCGATACCTAGTATACTTATTAAGACAACCTCTATGCACACCCTTTTAGCGTTGTCATAATACCCGACCCGATATCGTCTG
>LUGF01043492.1:6672-21646 GCA_001625245.1 Calycopis cecrops
GCACTGCAATGCCATATATAATATATATTATAATCATAGCGACTTGTTATTGTTTGCTTGCAGTGTGCCGAAATTCCGATTTCCCGTAGGAATGAGCGATTTTACCGCAGTAAAAAGTGTTTTTGATTTTGACCGATTTTGTTTCCATAGGAACATTTTTTCGAGAAAAAAACTATCCAAGTTATCCATTAATCCAAGTTACTCTCTATGTGTGTGCCGAATTTCTTGAAAATCAGTTCAGTAGCTTTTGCGTGAAGAAGTAAGAAAAAAACAAACATACAAACTTTCGCATATATACTATTAGTAGGATTATACATATACATATACATTATATAAGTTTATTCGGGTGATTCCGAATGGATTTTAGACGAGTTGGCAGGACTTTTATATTTGCATATACTACATAGAACTCGTGCATTTTATGCTGCCATCGAAGGTCACTTCCTTTGCTCACTTAAATTACCTAAAAAATTATTACCAAGACCTTTATTAGTACACTCGTAAGTTTGGAGATATAGGGTTTTCAAAATAAGACTTTTTTTTTTTTACAAGGGTAATTCCGAATAAATTCGGTTAATTCCGAATGATGTCCAAAAATGAACTTTATTAAGTTTAGGCAGAAGGTACATCATGCTTTTTTGTATGCCGAAAATCCAAAAACGAGCCAAAAAACAGTTGTTGACGAAAATTTCATGTCGCTCGTGTGTACTCCTACGTAGTGTCTTGAGATGATGAAAGGGGCGAAAGGATTAAATTGGCGACTAGATGAATGCTGCCAGAGCAAAAAGTATTGCTTCGTTCGGGAGAAAATAGCAATATTCGGAATATCCCGATTTTCGGAATTACCCGAATACACTATACATATAAACATAATATATAATCGCAAAAAATCGCCAAGTGCTGTGGTATAATCCTACTAATAAGTAATACTACATGAGAAAGTTTGTATGTTTGTTTGTTTGATACTCCTTCACGCAAAAACTGCTGAACCGATTTTCATGAAATTTGGCACATAGATAGAGGGTAACTTGGATTAACACATAGAATAGTTTTCATCCCGTAAAAATGTTCCTATGGGGATTCATGGGATGATTTTCTATTTTCCACGGGATCGAAATTTACGCGTTCGTTGTTCCTTTTTTTACTTAAAGCCCTTTTTCAGAGTATTCTTAACGAAATTGCTAAGGACATCCGTGCTCTATCTCTTACCATTTTAGAATAGACAAAGGACAAATAAACAAACAATTTATATCCCTTTAAAAGTACATTCAAACATTACCCCTCTAATGGCAGTTGGGCAACTCCTTAAAAGGTAATAAGAGTCCCTTTGTTGCGTGTATGCAAATCCCATTGTCATGGTCTTCGATATTCGATATCTAAGCCCCCATGAGCCAGCCACTATACCCTTATTACGTATGCAAATTGCTCTTTATACCAAGTAATCCCTTTGTTCCCTAAGGGCCCTCTTGGGGTTCAAAAGTCTATTATCACTATGCTGAAAAAGCTGTATTTAAAAATCTGTATGTCATCTCTCAGAAGTGCTAGAGTTTAAGAACTAGCGTTAAGTACTGAAGAATTGTGTTATAGAGACGAAAGCGTATCGTGGTAAAGCGTAACTATAGGTTACTGTTTCGCACGATTTTACATCATATTTTAGGTGACTTCTTCATAGCTATAACGGTGGACCATAGGACGAAAAAAGGAGAACGCATCTGCATTGCAATTGTGTGATGTCTTGCTCTCATTTCCCTTTAAAATAATTATAAAAAACCGGCCAAGTGCGAGTCGGACTCGCGCACGAAGGGTTCCGTACCATTATCTACGAAAACGGGAGCTTATCTTTTGTATGGGAGCAAAAAAATCACGTTTATTGTATGGGGCCCCCTTAAACATTCATATTATTTAATTTTTTAGTATTTGTTGTTATAGCGGCAACAGAAATACACCATCTGTGAAAATTTCAACTGTCTAACTATCATAGTTCATGAGATACAGCCTGGTGACAGACGGACGGACGGACGGACATCGGAGCCTTAGTAATAGGGTCCCGTTTTTACCCTTTGGGTACGGAACCCTAAAAAAACGATATAGCGATCATTTCACGGCGTTGTCATGTGAATGAGAGGCGTTTCCCCGCCGTGCCAGCCCGTGTCTACTACGTAGTAAGTAAATATTGAAACGTAAATGAATGTTTGCGGTATAGAATATAAAACTCTGCCATAAACGTCGTTTGATAAGGCGAGAGTAATTAAAGACTAGCTATTAAAGACTGCTTGTTAGTTCTGTGCACCTGGTAGCCGGGGCTTGTTACTGAAAAAAATATGATGTAACAAATACGGGCCAGAAAGTAAGAAGACGGGTAATCATTGGGATGCAAACGAGCAGTCGGGCTTGAAATAGGGACGACGGCATCTCACAAGCATGAAATGTGACAGCTTGGTCACTTCACGGCGATGGCACTTGAGCGAGAGGTTGTGTTCCCCGCCCGTGCCAGCCCTGCTACAATGGCGCTTCGTAGTAAATATTGAGACGTAAAGGAGAGGCTGCTACATAGTTCTGTTAGCCTGGTAGCTGGGACTTAGGATTGAACAAAATTGATTTACAAGATAAAATATCCCGCTACCAGGAAATAAGATGTTAGTAGCATTAGAGAGTATACGGTCAGTAGGACTTGAAAACTACCGACGTAATTTCCATTGCCAGGTGCATAACTATTACGCGGATGTGTTGATATCCTTAACCCTTTCCCCCCCTGGGGCTATCGGCTTCTTACAACCCGCATGAGATACGCAGCTTGTCACTTCACGATAGCACTTGAGCGAGAGGTGTTTCCCCACCGTGCCAGCCCTGTTGCAATGCTGTCTCCTACGTAGTACATATTGAGACGTAAAGGAATGTTTGCGGCATAAACATCGTCCGATAAGGCGCGGTAATGTCGAGAGCTATTAAAGACTGCTAATTAGTTCTGTGCGCCTGGTAGCTAGGGACTATTACTGAACAAAATATGAGCAAACTAATTGAGAAAAAAGTGAGACCAGATTACCTAGCTAATATGGGCGTAAAACCAGCAGTCGGAATTGGCGTCGATAGTTTTTTATCGACGCCCATAGACATCCGCATTAGCGTAATAAATTATGTGGATGATCCGCACAATTGTTACGTAAATATTGTTTAAATGCTTAAAACCCCTTCCGCCCATAGGGCCACTGGCTTCTCAGTATTCACGAACCGCACCAAACGCGACAATGCGTCTGTCACTTCACGGCCGTATGAATGCAATAGCTCCTACGTAGTAAATATTGAGGCGTAAAGGGATGTTTGCGGTATTTACATCTACCGATAAGGCGAAAGTAATGACGAGAGCAATTAGAGACTGCTAGTTAGTTCTGTGCGCCTGGTAGCTGGGAATTATGACTGTATAATAAAACCGCAAGAGGTCACGCAGCATTCATGTAGCCGAATTGGGTAGGCACGATCACGGAGGTACCTCTCGCTTACATGAAACCGGCGTGAGAGCTGTGCTGTCGCGTTTCGTGCGGTGTGTAGGCGGTGGCCCATGGAGGGAGGAGGAAGGGAAGCAACGCATCTGTATAACCTCCAAGCGGATGGATGTCTATGGGCCTATGTATTCATGAAAATGGCTCCGATTGCTCGTTTGCCCCCTTATACTAAAAAAAAACTAAAATACCGGCTCGACCGGGGAGGTACCTATATACAAACAAATTTGAATAAATGCTAGAGATTGAGATTCAATGATAATAATAATAAATCCAAGACTTTCATTGAACAATGAATATTTTTATTGCTCTGATATAAAATGGCCCTTCAACCGGATATCCGTGAGTAGGGACAATAAAGGGCTTCTCGGTTACTTATTTTATTATACACTAGCTAGTGCCTGCGACTTCGTTCACGTAGCGTAGTAATATAATAAAAGTGATTTATTACAATGAAATATCGACGAAATATTAATTAAAAATTTCATTTTAGATACGGCGTAGAGACAGCTGTGCTGTCGCGTTTCGTGAGGTGTGTAAGTAGCCGGTGGCCAATCGAGGAGAAAGGAGGGCAACGCATCTGTTTCATCTATGCGGATGTCTATGAGCGTCGGTAGTTATGAAAATGGCTCGGACTGCTCGTTTGCTCTCTAGTATACCATAAAAAAATATGAATGAAGAATCTTGCATAGCAAACCAATTAACATTTAAACCCACATTGGTCATACTAACCCAGACAGTTAATTAGTATTTAAAATACTTAACCACTTCAGCACACAAATTAGGTCACAGCTTGTGAACTAAGTACTAATTACTAATCCTGAATGCCTAACTCCATGCCGAGTGAAACGAATTTGGTTCACTCATTAGTGAATGAATGGATACCGTTGTTAATGTTTCTAATGTATACCATTAACAAACAGACATACTTAATACTTCATTACTCTAATTTGTTACATCGACTAGACGGTTTGATCGAATCTATCTGCATTGCTGGCGATGGTTTGACCGATTTAATTATTTTATTAGTAGCAACGCCCTGCGGTTTTTCCCGCGTAAATTTTGATCCTGTGGAAAAAAAATCATCCCATAGGAACATCTATGTGTTAATCCAAGTTACCCTCTATGTGTGTGCCACATTTCATGAAAATCGGTTCAGCGGTTATTGATGATGGAGTAACAAAAATACAAACTTTCGCATTCATAGTATTAGTAGGTTTAGATATTTGTAACTTTTTCGGTGATAGTGGTAACAGAAATAATAATGGTAATCTGTAAAAATTAGACATTATGTCTAGCTTTCACGTTCATTTTTAGTTTTCCGTACCCAAAGGGTAAAAACGGGACCCTATTACTAAGGCTCCGATGTCCGTCCGTCTGTCACCAGGCTGTATCTCATGAACTATGATAGTTAGACAGTTGAAATTTTCACAAATGGTGTATTTCTGTTGCCGCTATAACAACAAATACAAAAACAAGAAAAAAATAAATAATATGAATATTTAAGTGGGCCCCCATACAGTAAATGTGATTTTTTTGCTCGTTTTTGCTCGATGTTGACAACGGCAACAGGTAGACACTTGAAATATTCACAGAATATTAAGTTATATATTGTCTTTAAAAAACACTAATTAAATTATTATTCTCTCATACAAAAGATAAGCTCCCGTTTTCGTAGATAATGGTACGGAACCCTTCGTGCGCGAGTCCGACTCGTACTTGGCCGATTTTTTCATGTTAGTAAGAGGAAGCACCAAGATGCATGCACGCATGCAGCCGAACCGGGCGGGCACGACTGTATAACCTCTATGCTGATGTCCTTAGGCGTCGGTGGCCATGAAAATGGCTCCGACTGCTCGTTCGCTCCCAATGCTATATTAAAAAAATCACGTATCTTGAGATACAGCCTGGTGGACGGACAGCTGACAGACAAATTAAATACTTATTATTCAGTCGTTTTATTAGAATTTAATATGACCGTGGTGCATAGCAGCTGGGCTTCACCTGGCTGCCCTCTATTGTCTTGGCTTGTACACTGTCTCCCGCTATGACTGGGGAGGGTATTTGGTTTCTCTTCCTACTCCTCCTTGTATTCTTCTGATAAATTTCGTTGCGGGTCCCAAGACACTAGACAGATTTAGCTTTCCCTCGGGCTCCTTGAGATCATATCGGTTGCCGCTGTTGATCCTGGCGATACAGGGGTAGCAGCGGTGGAAAGGGTGGTCCAAGCCCGTTTTTAAAAGACGGACAGCTGTGTCTAAAAGGGTCCCGATTTGACCCTTAGGTTATGGAACCCATAAATATACATCATATGAAATATGTATCTTTTGAATGCGTCATATAAGTGACTGTATTATTTAACATGTCCTTTGTGGTTAACCGAACAACTATCAATGGTATATTATATGTAGTTTGATTCATATTACATAGATTGTATGTAATATATACTGTTATTACCATGTTAGGGCACTAATAGGTAGACTCAGGCACGACTGGAGAGGTATTCTCCCTTAGGATGCCCCCCAAAAAGCTCCACGAACCAGAAACTGGGAACTCACTAAATGATGGAGCGTTGTAGGTGATGAGTGAGTAAGCTTTGCTGTCGCGTTTCGTGCGGTCAGTAAGTAGCCGGTGAGCTATTAGTTCCGTTTAGCGTCCGTGTAGTACTTATTACAATGTTATACGTTTTAACATTTTATTAGGAAAGAACAAAATAAAAATACATTTATTTTAACTTAACTTACAGCTTAGCTAATCTAATCATAACGTTAGTTACTATGGTATTACTATAGTACCCTCCTCCCAGGCTACTTCTATACAAAAATAAATGTACTTACTTAAATTGTATTTTTTGTTTTAAAAATTTTTGACGTTCAAAAAAAATAAAAATAAAATATATAATATAATATAAATAATATTCCTTGTGCAGTATCTAAGTTTTTATATTAAAAGCGACATCCGCGTTGAGTTTATACAGATGCGCTGGCCTCCTGCCACGTGCATGGGCCATGGACTTGGGCGACGACAGTCATGAAAATCCCCGCACTGTTCGTTTGACCCCATACACCATAAAAAATACAAACAAACGCTTCCCGGACGCGCACATAATTTCCAATCAAAATTCACCTAAACCAAACAGACTATAAACTAAAATAGACTAAATTCTCTTTAATGCACACTGCTATTCGCTGCGTTTTCGCAATTTCCTTGTACAGCATTTTTATTTCGTCCGGCATTTTATGGGTAATACGCGACCGTGCTTCCTGCCTTCGGCCGCCGCGCCGTGGCATTTTGACATACAACATACAAAACCATTCGGTGCACGCGTTAAACGGAGCTTAAGCGTAAAATATAGACTTTCTATTGAATTATGCACCAGTTGACCCGACAGACGTTGTCTTGTCATTTCTGGAAAATATGTTGTCATGGTAACGTATGATGTTATGTGGCAGCATTGTCAATTCTTTTTTTTTTCCTAAAATAGTGTATTTCGAGATACCGACTGCAGCACTATGTATATTGATAAATTATAGCCAATAGGTTACCGAGGACTACTACCTATATAACAAAAAAGTTTCACCAAAATCCGTCCAGTAGTTTTTGCGTGAAAGCCGCACAAGACACAGACAAGAGGTAAGAGGTTGGTAAGAGGTAGTGCCACACTGCATGCTTGCATGCAGTCGAATTGGGCCGGCACGACCGGGGAGGTACCTCTCGCTTACACGAAACTGGCGTAAAGTTACAGCTGTGCTGTCGCGTTTCGTGCGGTGTGTAAGTAGCCCATGGAGGTGGGAGGAGAAAGGAAGGCAGCGCATCTGTATAGCCTCTATGCGGATGTTTGTGGGCGTCGGTAGTCATGAAAATGGCTCCGGCTGCTCGTTTGCCCTCCTATATCATAAAAAAAAAAAGACAAAATGACGTCTTCTACAGTTTTTTTTTATATGTATAGATACATTTAAAGAAAATATTGCTCAGTTCTTATTTGTTATAGCTACCGGCTGGCACGGATTAATATAGCTCCGGAAAATGCAAGTTGCGTCAGTGGCCGCTGGTTGGAATCCAGGGCCCAGGCCATATATTAAGTCTATCTATGTAACATATATATTTCCATACCTACATTTATAAAAATATACTAGTGAAAAAGCGCAGCTTTACTCTTTTATAGAGGAGCTGGCGAGATTTTTTAAGCTGGTATACATATGTCTTCCGTTTCACATAATAAATCCTAGATGGCGTAAGTAGTACAATATAATTTTCTTATTATTATCTACAATATTATTACCATTATCTTAATATTAGATAACACGTCTAGACATATTTAAATTACTATGCTAAAGTCCACACCCAAAGCTCTTATAGTTTTTCCGTAAAGTGTACCACCAAAATGTACTGGCAGTGGGAAAGTGTGGGTTCGCTTTTCTATTTGTCTAGTAGCCATAACAATAGTCCTTTTGGTACTTAGCACGGGACTGAATTAATATAGTGTGTAAAGTCCACATACAAGGTGGATACAACCGAGAGGCATTAAATTAAACTACATATTTAGAGTATAATTTCCAGGCTACACAACAAATATCAGATCAATCGGAGCAATAGTTTAGCCACAGGAATTTTCTAAAGTTTTTTCTCACTTCGTACACTCTGTACCATCAGCTGTTCGATCGCGCGGCCGCCTATAGTCCGTCGGGGTCATTCACCCCGTTCGAGGCTTAGCGACCTTACCTAGCGGCCGCGGCGGCGCGTACAAAGAGTGTTTACAAGTTTTCCTTATTTTTTCGCTATTTAACTTGTTTGAAAAAAGTATTTTCGTATACTTGTCGTAAACTTTTTTTTAATGGTCTCCGATTAACAGTAGGTACTTATAGTACATGTGGTTTAATTTAATGCCTTTGGTTTGTATCCACCTTGTATACTAGGGAAACACACAACTCAAGGAGCAAAAAAAATACTCATTTTTGTCACTGGGAGTCTAAATTCAAAAAGTAGACCGGATCGGGCTCCTGCGTATATTCGAAAAGTGTTTTTTTTTAAACGGTTTTTTCTTGATTAACTCGGCCATCTTTGATTTTACAGCAAAACCGTAAGGGCAAAAATTGTGGGAAATTTGATTCTCTACTAGTTTGGTCCTTACAATGTTTCTTCTAGGATTGATATTTTGTAAATTAAATTTATGACTATTTATTTACTATTTATGACTATTTATTTACTATTTTTGACTATTTATTTACTATTTATGACTATTTATTTGTGTAAGGAAGCGAACGAGCACTCCGCACGTTGTACTAACGACGCTCATCGACGCACGATTGTTATGCAGATGCGTTGCCCTCCTTTCCTACCCCTCTCCAATGGGCCACCGACTACTCACAGCATAAAAGACAACAGCTTTTTTAACATGGTATAGGAAGGCAAACCTTTTCATGACACAAAAAAAATCAAGACTACCGACTCCCATAGATATCCGCAAAGAGGCCACACAGATGCGCTGCTCTTTCTCCGACCACCTCCATGGGCCACCCGCTACTTACACACCGCACGAAACGCGAAAGCACAGCTGTCGCTTTACACCGGTCTTGTTTAAACGAGAGGTACCTCCCCGGTCGCACCGGCCCAGTCAGCTCCATGCCGGCATGCAGTGTGGCACTACTTCTTACTGATAAATCGCACGAATCACAACATAGCAATCACTTCACGGCCGAATGATGACCAAAACATGCCTCCCCGATCGTGCGGCCGCAACGACACTCCATCTTACTAAAACTTGTGCGCGTGACGTCATCAAAATCCCCTTCAATTAGCCAAAAGGCGCCAAAAAAAATCCCAAAAGCTGTAGTTCCCACAAGCGGAACAAACATTTTCGTTCGCGCCAAGTTGAGGTTATCGGCCGAGACCTCTAAAACACAAAATTGTCGGGTATCGGAGGTCACAGGTTATCCAAAAACTTAATGTAATGGTGTTACCCTACTTATGTAACAAGACCCGCAGATAGGATATTTGGTAATAGATAAAATTGTTTCCAGTTTAGTAAGAGATACCTACTATTTTTTTCTTTTTTTTTTTTTTTCGCGGGGATATGCTTGCATGCGGTAAAAGATGGATGACAATGGCAAGGGATCGTCAAAAATGGCGTGAAATGAAGGAGACCTTCACTCAGCAGTGGGTGGCTATAGGTTGAAGAAGAAGAAGAAGAAGAAGATGCATTTACTGCTACTGGACCGAGGATGAGGTCCGGCGGATGTGTGTGGGACTCCCGGATAAACGGAATACCCACTAAAACCCGGCGGGTGCCAGATCTGTCAGCAATAGGGCACCTCGGCGACTGGCCAGTCCCCCGTTAAAGACCGGACTTCTCCACAATAGTGGGGCTGATCCGACAGCCTAGATCAGCCCCTTCCGACTTCGGGGCCATGCAATGTCAGTTCCCATCCCAACCCCTGACCCCAAGGGATACCTACTGGCATTGCAGCAATGCAGTTAAATCGGACCAGGATCGGGTGGTTCCCGAGTTAATGTATAATATTTCTTCGCATAAGCTGTCAGATACAATACTAGTTGACCCGACAGCCGTCTTGTCAAAATGTGTTGTCATGGTAACGTGTAATGTTATGTTGCCGAATTGTCAATCCGCTATTTTGCCCTACAATAGTATTTCTAGTCGAGATACCGACTGCAGCATTATATTATAATATAATATTGATAACTTACAGCCATTTGGTATGTTACCGAGGACTAATACTTATATGTATAACAAAAAAAGTCAGTATTCAAATCTGATTGTTGATCCGCAGAGTTTGTTTCGCCGGTTCATCTGAATCAGCACCTCCATTTTGATATTACCAACGCACGCTGAGGAAGCGAAGAGAACGCAAGCGCCGTCAACACGCACACGCGTTGACGTGTGAATGATTGACGAGATACGAGTGTGCGTAATGTGCTCGATAATAATTCAATTATAACATGAATGATAATCGAGCATTGTATTAAATAATCAAACATTAAGTTCAAAAACATAGAACCCGAATGTTTTAATTATATTTTAATGTTTGTAAGTGTTACTTACGTGTTCAAGACGAACAAAATGACGGCTTTTAGCATAATATTATGATTTAATCATACTAATATTATAAATGCGAATGTAAGTTTGTTTGTTACCCTTTCACGCGAAAACTGCTCAACCGATCATCATGAAATTTTGTACACATGTTCTTGGAGGTATTAGAAGTAACATAGGATAGCTTTTATCCCGAAAAAATGTTCCTGAGGGATGCCATGGAATGATTTTCCACGATATCGAAATTTACGCGGGCGAAGCCGCGGGGCGCAGCTAGTATGACATAATATCCGTCGAGTCGTTTAGGTTGTAGCAGTGATTATAGATATCTAGATTATCTACATGCATATTCTCGTCAAATTACTTTTTACCTTCTAATCCAGTCGAGTAAAAATATTTTTAAGTCGCTCGAAATATATACTTTTACCTATTTTATAACACACACACAGCAATCTGGGCTTAAAGTTTCAAATAGATTATGTTTTATCTATATTTAGCGTTGCCAGGCGTCCAGATAAAGACGGACATTATATTTGCGCCGCCCGGACATATTGAACCAAAAAAAAATTGAATTCAATAACCAAAAAAGTCGGGTTTTAAAAATAAATCATTTATCGTATCCGATATAACAGTAACAAAAATATTTAAGTCCGAATTTTGTTTCTTGTTTTATGCGCATATCGTAGATATCTTTGCCCCGCTGATTTGCTCGCACTAATTGCACGTTGTCGCCATCACTTCACTGAGTTATGTGGCGATGTTTCCACAAACATCCACGAATAGCTCTCAATTCTGTGGACGCTAATATTTACTGCCCGGCCCCAAGTTATTACCTGGATCTGGAAATAGACAATCAAATGGAATCTATTCCAATTTACGTCGCGTAGTTTTTTGAGATGCATTTGGCTACAGCCGAATTGGGCCGGCACGACCGCGGAGGTACCTCTCGCTTACACGAGAACGGCGTAAAATGATAGCTGTGCTGTCGCGTTTCGTGCGGTGTGTAACTGTGTAAGTATTCAGTAGCCCATGGAAGTGGGAGGAGAAATGAGGGCAGCGCATCCATATAGCCTCTATGCGGATGTCTATATATGCGTTGGTAGTCATGAAAATGGCTCCGAATATTCCTTTGCCCCCCTATACCATAAAACAAAATGGACGAGCAGTTTTACTCGCTTAAATCTATAAGGAGAACTATTCACTTATTTCGGTAAAAAAGCCTGTTATTCCAGATCTTATAGTGTGAAGTTTTGATCTTTTTAACTTTTGTAATAAAGAAGGGTTAAGGCGCTATAGGTCCCAAATGCGATCCGCCTAGTAAATTTTGCGTGGACGGCGCTCGAAAATAGCGACAATATTTAGATTAATAATTTTTTATAAAATTAACCATACGCTTATTTAAAAAAGTGACTCCTAAAATGTCTTCGATTACTTATTGGGAATAGATACATATTTTAGTTGTGAATATAACTTTGATAGTTATTGAATAGTTTGGATTTAAAAATTGATGGAAACGTCAGAAATAGTGTTTTTTCATTAAAGTTTACGATTTTTTTCTATCGAGGCAAAATTCTTTAATCGTGTTTCGACGCCCTAAGAAGTATGCCGTATTGTGTTAACATTAACCACAGCTAAAAAAAATATGATAAACAATAGTTTTTAAAGGTTTCGTTTTGAATATACGTGAGCACGGATTGACAAATTTGGAGCCCATTTCGCCTTAAGGGTTTTATAAGATGTCACTTCTTTAGTAGCCATTATTGTAGTGGTATGGGACAGGCACGATCGGGGAGGTACGTATTATTTGCTTACACGTAACACTGACTTGAAGTTATAGCTATATTGTAGCGTTTCACGTGAAGTAAAGCAGAGCAACACATCTAAACTCTTATTTCTTAGACGTTTATGGGACGGACTTATTGCAACATGCAATAAATGGAATATACTTAACAAGATAATAAACATATCAACGAAGCGATATCACATTTGACATTGTCTGGGGTCACACTCACAGTTACCTCCGGCATTGCTAACTAATTTATGATCATTAATTAATGACAGTTATACAAATAAGATTATAAATATACGAGGAACAGTTAATGATTTATTATTTTTATTTTATTAATAGTTATATAACGAAATGCACAATCATTATCAATTATTAATATAAGCATAATATTTATTAGCATAAATTATTATTGATTGCATTCGTCTAGCCCTGACTCCTAGAGCATATTTTGTTTTGTATTTTATGACGTTTGTTGTTATTGATAAATCCAGTCCATTTTTAAAATTAAGGTGCATGAAAATAGCGCGTAAATGGGTATTAAGTATTTTTTTGATTTCGTGGGGTGGTATTAGTAAAAGCTTCAGATATCTATTGCAATTTAATAAGAAATGCATAAAGATCTACATTCATATTTTGTTTATTAATAGCAAATATTGCAACTTACAATTGCTCGCAAGATTTTTTAGATCTTTATTCGTTCTTTTCTTTTTATGCATATTTAGGACATTTAGACATAAATATTGAAATTTCCACGCAGCACAAACTTATAGATGATGAATATCATTTCATTAATTTTCGTAACGTTCTGATTGTAGGATAGAGTAAGGACTCGCTTTGCTAGCACGTTTGTACCTGCATAAATATTATATACCTATACTATAATAGTACCTAAATTATCTACATGGATACCTGAGAAATTGTTAACTTTAAAATAAAATGCTTGAATTTATAAAAATTTGAAGTTAATGCAGAAAATTGTGTGCATAAGTTCTCGTTCAAATTTCTCTGAACCGACTTATCTGAAACTATTATCACGAGATTTTATGGGTAAGGCACGTGTTTGAAATTCACGCGAGTTGGACTTTATTGTGTATTTACGATTTTTTATAATCTTGACTGCAGCATGCATTCATTGAATACAACACGACACAACATATAAATAGTTTAATGTTACATTAATGAATATGTAAATACTAAATATTATATTTATTATTAAGTATTTTCTTTTGTCAATAAACAGACTATTTATTTAGCAAATTATTTTAATGTTTATTTAAGTACATGTTTTTACTAGTTTTTTATTTAAACGTATGTCATAAAATAATTGTATGTATATATATAAAATAATTGTATATAGGCATTTTTAAATAATAAAACATGGACATTTTTTCATGGACTCGTTTATATTTAAGTAATGAGAAATAAATATTTTTTATCATTTTATCAATTTTTTTGTATCACGATGATTTATTATGTAATTTGATTTAAGTAACTAAATATTTTATTATTATTACCAAAAAATTACATAGGTCCTGTACCTAATAGAAATAATTTCATGTTTGTTTCCAATAATAGCTATAAATTTCGATGTTTTTTTTATTTACTAAACTTTTATTCAAATAAAAAAAATACATGAAAATACTCACCAAATATTAAAACGGCAAAAGCGGCAAAAACACAAACATTTTCAATTACGAAAAAAAAAACAAAACCAATTCACTGTTTTATCACAAAATTAAAAGAGCATCCAGTTCAAATATCACGAAAAATAATCGTTCGAAATGCAAAATAAATTCGAAGATTAAAATTTGAATAGAGTTCGAAATTCAAAAGATCGAGACGCGTACTTTTCGCGCGTTCTGCGGTCACCTGACGCGTAACCACAGCGATGTCTCGTCACACACTGACTTACAAGTTGGCTGAAGTTGAACCTGGGAGCTTCAATTGGTAAAGTGCTCACACTTGTTGGATGTTATCTTTTCGTAATCATTGTGTAGAAGATATCGTTGTTATGGAAAACGTCTTTTAATAACACGGGTGAAGAAAGTTGTTGAAAAAACATGGCATCAAATTATTGACCCGAGTACCTACTGACTATAAGTATAGTATAGACAGTGGTATGAACAAACAACAGTAGAAATGGCTCGGGAAAACGGAATACCTGATTGTTAATAATAATTGTTAATAATTGTTACCATGGTTATGTTATTGTTGGTTAATTAAAAAAAAAATATTTAAAGTCTACATTTTATGTAAATATGTTTACCACTGATCTATATTTTTCATGGATATTCCAAGAGTCAACTGACAATATGACATGATATTGATAAGAAATAGCATGTAGCTACGGAGAGGCTGGAAACTTTCTTTAACCAACTCTAACAATACTGTTTAGAATTTAGGGGATGATTATAAGACACTGATCGCTACAACAGAGAGGTATATTACCATATACCGTCCAAGTGTAATCAGTCACTGAAATAACATTATATCACAGCAGGTGCATTAGTGGCGTAACTAAAACGTTTGGAGATCTTAGCAGGTTCATAGGATAGCTTTCTATCGCCTAATATGAAGTTATTAATTAATGTTTTACCAGTGGGCGCTCTTCTAGAACCGGGGCAGGCAGTGTGTTAT
>LUGF01043492.1:23082-40802 GCA_001625245.1 Calycopis cecrops
AAAAAAATCCGCTTACGTAATAGTTGATGATACCCACAGGCCACCGACATCACAAAAGACACAAAAACTCAGATGTACTAAAGCAATTTAACGTAACGATTCCAAAAAGTCGTTCACACTCATCCCTGCTTCCGAAAGATCTTGTTAACCTTTATAAAAAGAGCCAGACGTTGTAGAGGTCTAAAAAAAGTCGTTAAAAACAAAGTTGTGAGTCAATAAACTACATCTCCGAAGATAAGGCGCCTTTAGAGAATTCCCCGAAAGGATTAAGTTATGACCTTTGCATTCTATTCAAATGTGCCAGCGATATAAAATAATGTAACTCGATTCACCAAACAGCTAAGGCCGTTTTTGATACCTCGCTGTAGCCGCCCCTGATGGCAGAGTCGGGAAATAAGGGCCTGCTGCCTCTGGCCATGATGATACTAGTTAAATTCGTATTATCAACATTTGCATAGCGATTAGCCTCTCTCCCATGTTCCTACTCCTTTACTTTACATCTACTTTACTTCCTACTCCTCCTACTTTCTTCTGATTAAATCCGTTGCGAGTCGACAGATTTAGCTGTTCCCTCGGGCTCCCTGCGATCATATCAAAGGGTCAAGTGTGGTTGCCGCTGTCCATCCTGGCGATACAGGAGTAGCAGCGGTGGGAACGAGTGGTGGGCCAAGGCCCGTTAAAAAAAATCTCTGCCATCTGCGGGAGAGCGTCACCCCAAAACGAGTCTCCTCATCCAAAGACCGCTCATAGCAAACCGATGTTTTTTTTTCTTTTTTTCGTGGAAGGGAAGCACAATACAACTTGGACTCACTCTTCTCGTTACCACCTCATCATTAGGTAACACACATAGCAATAATTGAATTATGAATTATGTTAAACTGTTGTTTTTGGACATTTTTAATTGAACTCTCATATTTAAAACGCATTTAAATTATTGTGTATCTGATAATGATTTGTCCAAACCGGTCGTATTTAATGTAATTTAAATTAATAAAAAATGGAAATAGTATAAAAAGTATATTAATTAATCAAAGGATATGATATGAATTTCCACCAAGAAGTGAGAATACATTCTTCTTTCAAAGTCGTCGACTTTGATATATATAACGTGATTTTTTTCTTTTGGTATTGGGAGGCAAGGGAGCAGTCGGAGCCGTTTTCATGACTATCAAAGCCCATAGACATCCACAACTTACGAAGTCTCGTAAAGGACTGCTGAGTCTTATTCTATTAATATTACATCTACGTTGAATTGTATAAAAAAATAATGAAACACAAAAACTGTTCTGTGAATTAACATTTAGATCGCATTGTGTCTCACGTTTTTTAACTGACACCGAATGAGTTAGGATTAACTGCTTTTTGCGTCCTGGTTTATTACCTGGTAAAATTGTTTATTACCTGGTAAAATTGTTTATTACCTACTTGGCAGCATTTGGGACCCCCATTGGGCCTCTGGACTATATTCCTTGTGTTGGACTCCATCTTGAATTTTTGAAATAAAACTTCCATTCGTGCGCTTGACTTGGGGAAGAATCTGGCGAGAGCGTTACAAAAATCACACATCGGGCGAGGCCAATGGAAGTTGTCATTCAAATTCGATTTAAGTGAAACTTTATGTATTTAAAAAACGAATATCATAATGATGAAATGATTATGACATGTTATGTCATTGTAACTACGGTAATGAAAATCATAATTAAGTTTTACTTCAGTTGTGTGGTCTAAAGCACATATTTTTTCCTTTTCTTTTGTAACATGAACTTTTTTATTTATGTTACACATAATAAAAAACAGCTATAATAATATAAATAGTTAGTGTACCAATAAACCACTAATGTTTTGTCAACGAACCGAACTAGTTAAAGAGAAAACAACTCTTCCTCGGTCGTGCCGACCCAATTTTACTGCAATGAAGGAACGACACTGCTATTCAGCACAGATAATGAATTACAAACGCAACTTGGTTTGAATCGTGTCGTGTGAGGATAATACACAATAGTCGGGCCTGATTACTAAGTGCAGGTGTGCTAAATCTTTAAAAAAAAATATTTGAGGTAGGATGAATTTAAAAATACTTCAAAAAGATTTCATCATCAAAAAGAAAGTTTGAATTTCGAAAGATCGTGATATATCAATAAAAAAACAGAACAGAATACCGAGTACATTTAACCTTTAAAAAGGAAGCGTCGCAGATTATTTAAATCAGAAAAATATTTACTTTTAAAACCGGTCAACAATGATAATATGCAAATTAAATTCCACGAGTGTTGAAACCTGTGTCTACATTAGACTGTATTTTATTTAATTAAGCGTCATCTATACTAATAATAAATGTACGTTTAATGTTATGGGAACATTTTGAAGTAAAACTTCTATACGCGCGTTTTACATAAGCTGGCGAGAACATAACAAAAATCACACATCGGGCGAGGCCAATGGAAGTTGTCATTCAAATTAAAATTCTATTCACGTGAAACTTTTTGTATTTAAAAAATAAATATCATATGACATATTAGGTCACCATAACTGTAACTACGATTATGAAAATCAATAATTAAGTTTTACTTCAGTTGTGTGATCTAAAGCACACAATTTAGTTTTGTTCGTTTGTATCGAACAGGCTCCAAAACTACATGACCGTTTTAGTCATAATTTCACTTATAGAAATCTACATTATCAGGAAGTAACAATTTAATACGATGCAACAATTTTCATTTTTGACGCCCAACGAAGAGGGCATCAAAAATCCTATCCATACTAATATTGGATATGCGAAAGTGTGTTTGTTTGTTTCTTTCTTTGTACTTCTTTCGCATCAAATCGGAGATAGTTGAAGGGCTGAAGGGTGCCATAGGCAATTTTTTTTCTACCACGCGAGCGAAGCCTAGCTAAGCTAGTATTTAAAAACCTGTTTGTAAAACTTTCAAAGCAATTTTTTAACTTTGTTCTTATTTAACTTCGGCCCTTATTAAACGAAGCACAGGTATCACGGTTTGTTCTTGCTACTTCAACAAGTCAGCTTTACAGGTTCCAATTAAAGTCGCGATTAGCATATTAAGAACGTATGTGTCAAATAAATTGTGTATTTTATGTTTATTATAGATAATTAATGGAAAGCTTTGTAGTAGTTAATAGTTTAGTATCGAATAGCTAGCTAATACTGCAATAGTAACTTGTGAAGGCTGCTCTAAGTCGTATAATATGTTTATTGGTAGGAGGTGGTATCATGGTGTATTACAGCTGAAGTGAGTCGGCACAATGGCCAGTAGGAGGAAAGACAAGGACAACGCATCTGCATGATAATTATGCACGTCAATAATAGTAGTTTATGCAACTGTCATATAATGAAAGGTATTAAAACACGAGTGTGATTTTTTGAAACGAGCGAAAGCGAGTTTCAAAATAGTAACACGAGTGTTTTAATACCCGTGTTATATGCAGTTGCATACACTACTTTATCTTCACTAATGCAATTAATCAATTAATAAAATATTGCGAAACATTAAATTCATGCCTACGTCACAGGTCACGATTTTGACATTTAAAGGCTCTCTCACCACTCACTCTCTCTCTCTCGCTCTCACACAGTGTTATAATGAGATTTTACGATATCGATTTGGATATTATAACATCATGTCAAATTGCTTAAATTGAGTTTTTTGTTGTCTGAGCTATAATAGTAGTTATTATAAGTCAAGTATTGAAAACATAAGTAGAATATTACAACATTAGTGTAGATAAAAGACTTTAACCCCCTTATTAATAAACATGGAATAACTATATCCAAGTAATAACCTAGTAATAAACTGACATCTGTCAAATTCCATAATTTTTTTATGTGTTTTTTATTATGGAATTTGACAGATGTCAGTTTATTACTAGGTTATTCCTTGGATAGAGTTATTCTATGTTTATTAATGGGGTGGTAAAAGACTCTGATTGCTTGTCTTGTCCATTTGCCTTTGTCTAGACGGTTTGTTATGGTATAATGGTACAAGTTCGCTTATACTGGCCCATAGAGGCGAGAGGAATCAATCAATCATTTATTTTTGCAATTGTAGGTATTACATTGTTAACAGCATATTTATACAATTTAATTCAGCCACAAATAACCATTAGAGGTATGCAAATATACATACACATTATTAGTTTGTTAACACATTAAACATTTTATATCACTAAGTCAATTATTACATAAAATAATCTTTAATATAATCATCACATTAATTATTAATTTTCATATTGTTTTTATCTCTTACAATACATTATGTGTTTAAAAATATTTTTATCTACACTAATGTTGTAACATTCTACTTATGTTTTCAATACTTGACTTATAATGACTACTGTTATAGCTCAGACAACAAAAAACTCAATTGACATTTTATTTTAGTATCCAAATCGATATCGAAAAATCTCATTTTAGCACTGTGTGAGAGCGAGAGAGAGAGAGAGAATGATGAGACAGCCTTATTTCAAAATTCTTACCAGCGCGCGCTCGCTCCTGATTGGCCGCGCGCTGCAGCTGCACTGTCATTGGTTCAATGCCAGCTTGCAAAGGATTTGCGAGAAAGAGACAAAGCTCTACAAAAACATGAAAGCAAACATGAACGCCACAGACAACGAATAATCTACTGTTTAGAAATTTAAAAGTAAAGTCATGTGATTTTTTCACATTATATTTCAACATGAATGAAGCTAGTATTTTATTAACATTGAATTATAAAAAGTATATATTTACGCGCCGCAATTTTTGCAATGAAATTAAAGTATTTAATAAAAATATTTATCTTCAAAGAACATTACATTTTAAATCGTCGGTAAAGCAGTCGTCGCCACGTCGGTCAAACAGTCGCCGGTCTGACTTGACTAATTCTATTATTCAGTATTAGCGAAAATCAAATAGTTTTAGAATTAATATGATTTATATTATAAAATAAATACATATTATTATATAAAAGTTGAACAGACGAGATACTGTAAAGTTAAATATTACAAAATATTGATATATTGTATTAGAGTAAACAACAAAGTTTTGTGTTTAATATTAAGTATAACAACTTGAATATGTTTTAGCAAGTTTTAGTGTTAATACCGGTGTGGACAAGTGTTATTAAGATAATCTTAATGTTTGTACCATAACTTAATCAAGTGTTTGTGTCCTGTGGAAGAGCGGAGAATCCCACTACAGGTATTTATTTACTTATAGGGTTTTCTCCAAACATTGTATTAGGCATTTAAGTTTTGCTCAAAGAAATAAATAACTTATTATTATTATTATTATTATTATTATTAGTGAAGATAAAGTAGTGTATGCAACTGCATATAACACGGGTATTAAAACACTTGTTAACTATTTTGAAACTCGCTATCGCTCGTTTCAAAAATTCCACTCGTGTTTTAATACCCTTCATTATATGACAGTTGCATAAACTACTATTATAGATTAGCTTATTAGTTTTAAATGAATTCATTCATGAAATCTTTACTAATAATATAAAGCTGAAGAGTTTGTTTGTTTGAACTCGCTAATCTCGCTGGTCCGGTTTTAAAAAATATTTAGCGAGGAAGGCTATAGATAATTTTTAACCGACTGCGGTAGAAAAATGGATTCATGTAAACGAAGTTGCAGGCGTCCGCTAGTTAAATATATAGCACACACACAGGAAGAAGGAGGACCGCACATTTGTATAAAGTTTATGCGGGATGTTTATGGACGTCGGTATGAAAATCGCTGCTCGTTTGCCCTCTTATACCTACTATTTTAAAATTTATCATAAAAAAAATGAACACTTTAAAAAATGTTGTATACCCCTACAATGTAGGCTCTGTAACAATACCAACAGGAAGCGCCATTGTCAGTCGGTCACGAGCGTGGGCCAGCGGGACCAGTGGCAGCGCGGTGACGGGTCTACACCGTAACATACCCATGACTAGCCCGCGCCCACCATGCCCGTGACATGTATTCAATCAGAGTAAAATAGGCTGTATTACACTTTGATTTAATTCCCTTCTTGTTACATGGCAGTCGGAGACATTTTCATGACTACCAACGCCCATAGACATCCGCACAGATATTACGTAGATGCGTTGCCCTCACTTCTCCTTCACCCTCGGCCACGGGATACCAACACACCGCACGAAACGTGACAGCTCAGCTGTCCTTTTACGCCGGTGTCGTGTAAGCGAGAGGTACCTCGCCGTTCGTGCCGGCCTAATTCAACTGCATACATGCAGCGTGGCACTACCTCTTACTGACTTACCTCTCACGTATGGTACTTCTAAAAATCTCGAACAGAAGCATTTTTAGAAGTTTAGAAAGGTTTAGTAAGAGGTGGTGCCACACTGCATGTTTGCACGCAGCCGAATTGGGCCGGCACGACCGGGAGGTACCTCTCGCTTACACGAGACCGGCGTGAAGTGACAGCTGTGCTGTCGCGTTTAGTGCGGTGTGTCCCATGGAGAGCTGGTGGCACAAAATTATTATTTTATTGTTTTACCAACAATGAATACATTTTAATTTAAATGGCACTCGTATCTAGCCTAAGCGCTTCCTCACTTTCCTAGTTTTTTTTTTTTTTTTTTTTCAAACAAGTTAAATAGCGAAAAAATGTATTCAAGCTTTGTACTGGCGCGTACAACCTCGCACGGGGTGAAAAACCCCGGCTGACGTACGGCGTGTTCGAAGTGAGAAAAAACTTTAAAAAATTCCTGTCGCTAAACTATTGCTCCGATTGATCTGATTTTTGTTCTGTAGCCTGGAAATGATACACTAAATATGTGGTTTCATTTAACGCCTCTCGCTTTTATCAACCTTGTATAGATTTTTAAATGGACTCTAAAAGTTAGTATATTTTGCAGTTCTGTAATCGGCGGTGGGATATTATCCCAGCACAATGAAGCAGTGTACTGAAAGCTACCTCTGTTCGCTGCTGACCCTGGACGTTCAATAGACAGCTGTTTTGCACGTTTTCGAGAACCACCAGCTCTCTGCTCACCACCACGACCACCACCGTAAAGACATTTGGGTTGTACATATTTGAGAACTCCAAACAGTAGGCCTGCCAACTGTAGCTTCCAAGAAAACAAACACCACCTGACATCGCCTACTAAACTAATAACAACGAACATTGTTATTGGTTGGTAGTTAAATAAAATGTCAAGTACCTATTGGTACGCATTCCAAATGGTTAGGAGGTTGAAATGTTGCAACATACATTCATATAACATCCAGAACCTTTTATGGTATAGGGTGGTAAACGAGCAGTCGGAGCCATTTTCATGACGACCAACGCCCATAGACTTCTGCATAGAGGCTATACAGATGCGCTGCCCTTATTTCTCCTCCCCTTTAATAGGCCACCGGCTACTTACACACCGCACGAAACGCGACAGCACAGCTGTCACTTTATTCCAGTGTCGTGTTAGCTTGAGGTCGTGCCGGCCCAATTGGATTACATGCATGCATGCAGCGAGGCACTACCTCTTACTAAGCGACGTCATTTACTGTCCGCTTAATTTCACTATAACGTAAACGTGATTACATAATATCAAACTTTGGTAACTAGCTTTTGCCCGCAGCTTCGGTCGCGTGCATTTCGGACTTCAAAAATGGAGTTATTATACATATAAGAGGTGCGCCGCATATTCGTTTGGTATTCGGTATTCGGTGTATTCGGCATCTTTTTCATTATTCGGTATTCGGCCAAATATTCGGTTTTGGCGCCGAATATACTCGGTTTGGGGTATTTGATTTTTTTGCCCACACTGTGTAGAGTTTAAACATAAAATATCCTCGTTTATTATAGGCCAAACAGATTCCAAAAAGAATGTGTTGAATACACTTAAATCAATATTTTTTGTAATATTAATGCAATATTTTATATGAACAACCTTATAGGGGAACTTGACAATAGTAATATTCACTTTAATAGAGTTAAGTGGAAACAGAGAGACACTCTAAAAATATAAAAAATGAGATACAAAATAAAAGGAGGTGGGAGAAGAAAGGAGGGCAGCGCATCTGCAAAGCCCCTATGCGGATGTTTGTAGACGTCGGTAGTCATGAAAATGGCTCCGGCTGCTCGTTTGCCCTCCTATATCATAAAAAAAAGAGATTATCGAAAATAAACATACATATTCTAATTAATTAATGGTAAATTATGGTGCAAAATCATCAAGCTTTCGGTCCCCTCCGGTAAGTCTGTTGCGTTTTTCACTCAGAAACACTGGCAAAATTAGCTAAATGTGCATATTTGTGTTTTGCCCATGGGCCACGAGCTCGCTCGCCATCTAGCCAGCAGCCACACGTAGCGAACATGTTAGAACCTGTTTACGCGGCAAAACTATGTAATGGTAAACCGAATAGTTCGGCCGAATATTCGGTTTGGTAAAATTTAAACCGAATAGTATTCGGTATTCGGCGCATCTCTAATACATTTCAACCTTCCTCTTGAGTCTTGAATCACTCTATCTATTAAAAAAAATCTATTAGCATACAGACAGACACTTTGCTATCATGTAGTGATTTGGTAACTATGGTAAAAGATCACTGCCTGAGCAGTCAAACTTAATTGGCAAAAATAGTTGTAGGCGAGTCGTAAATATTAGTTGGTCTATGGTCAACTACCGTTTAATCTTGTGACGTCATCAGACAGAAACGCCTCATTTGATTCGAATCTATACCCGACATTTCTGTATCCCATGCAAGCGTATGCCTCTTCAACAAACTATTTGCAATGTAAAATAACTCTTATTGTAACAGAATAAGGTATACAATATTTTAAATATAAATATTTACCAAAAGTTATTTAATTTTATAACGTATTTGCAAAGCAATAAAGTAAAATTTAGCTTGATGTGAGAATATGCAGGCTCTATAGAGCTGTAAAGGAAATACCGTAGATCAGGGCTTCTTAGCCAGTAGGCCGCACCCCATTTGATAATTAATTAAGGTGGAAAGGAAAAATAAATTGCATACTAGATTGTGTGACTGTGACCCACTGTGAATACACCGACAGACACTGGCTTCAAAAACTCTTCCTCAAAATCTACAAGATGATCACACACATCCACACAATTAATGTGAGAAAAACTATATTGTATTGTTTAATTAGGTGACTATATTTGGTTAGGGGAGGCTTAAAATTTTCGCTAGTCGTTAGGGAGGCGCGACTTCAAATAGGTTGAGAAACCCTGCCGTAGTTGGCGGCGCAGGGAATGCCTTTGTCCGTACTACAAAGTTACAGGTATATTTATGATGGCATTGTAGGAATTTGTTTGTTTAAATTTCAACTCAAACGTTTTAAATTTGAATTTCGAACGCGTTCTAGAATTTCAAGCGTGGAACGTTGGCAAAGCTTTAATCTTGAATATGTCAAAAAAAAATTACGCGCATAAATTATTTAAACCACAGTACAGTAAAAAAAAATGTTGAAGTAATTACACGTAAATGTAGTTAAGATACATGGATGACCCAAAAAATAATTATGAATCCTTTCCATAATATTTTATAATACCTACCACATACCTACAGATATCACTGATAAATTCACAAATCAATAAAATCTTATAAAATAATGTTATCAATATGTGTATGAGGTAATGCCCTGGCATGCGGCAGTGGCATTACCTCATGTCATGTCATCGCTGCCGAGTCACGTCGAAACAATTTGCCGCCAACCACCATAATAAGAATCAATCTTTCCCAGGCATTACATAGTTAATAAGCACGCATGGCATACATGGTTTGGGACTTTCCGAAGTTAGATTATTGTATTATTGTATATTTGATATACTTAATGAATAACTGACATGATTATTTTTTGCAATTTTTCTTTGTTACTAATATAATTATTGAATAACTCATCTATGTTAAAAATAATTTAATTTGTGTCACAGTCAAATATTTGTATTTCATATTAATTTATCATTTCAAAAATTTATTTTCCTAATATAGCTTATATTTAATAATTTAGGTCACAATAATTTGAATGCTGTGTATGCCAGTGTATGCCAGGCATCAGAATCTGTTGAATAAAGTGAAATTTTAAATTGTTTTAATGTATAATAAATAAATAAAGTTAGTAGGCGAGGAACGGAGGGCAACGCTTGTATAATAATTGTGCAGATGTGTATTGGTGTCTGTAGTCAACAAGTCTCCAATGATCGGATTGTCTCCGTATACAATAAAAAAATTATATCTAAGAATACGATATTTACAAAAAAAAACAAAAAAGAGGGGAAAGAAAAAGGAAGACAACGCATCTGTACAACCTCTTCTGATCTATGGGCGTACGTAGTCATGACGGTGTCCGACTGCTCGTTTGCCCCCTCGCACCTCCACTGGGACGCAATCACACGTGTGACGCGTGTCGTCGCAACGCAAACATCACTCACAAATAACATTAAATATAAATAGATGCTGATAGTCTATGTCAATAAATCATGACTGTTGAGGTACACAAGCATTATATTAATAACTTACAGATAATATTTCACAAGATGTCGGAATGGACTGCGCTTGCAGACACGTGAGGAACCAACTGTGTTCCTCATTTCACTCGAGTATTTATCGGGGGTGGAAACAAATGTTTTTTTGGATTAAAAGTCGTTTTTACATTGTTCCAGAGTGAAATTATAAAACTAAGCTGGTGCTGAAATGAAAATACTTTGTGTGCCGCATCCTACACGGAGCTGGAGTTTGCTCCATAAGGACGAACATAAGGACGAATTAACATAGAGGCAGCACAACTAAATGTTTCCCAATGTCAATTTTAAGCATTAAATACCTGCTAATAGGCTTGCCAACTTAAAATTACGAATTTGCGGGAATAATGATTTCAAATGCGGGACAAAACAGCGGGACCCAACTAGTGATGGGCGATTGTTGCAATTTAGTCGCGGGAATAGCGAATGAGCACTTTGTCAAGAACATCTTAAATTATGTAGGTACTGTTTAAATAACTGTTTTTTGCGTGGCCTATCATTTGGTCGGCCGGCTATCGGTGGTGGTCGAAAAGCGGGACAATTAGCGTCCCGCACACACACTAAGCGGGACGTCCCGCGTAATGCGGGACGGTTGGCAAGCCTACCTGCCAATAACTATGTCATATTGACATTAACATTGAGATTATATTATTTATTTTTGTTTACGCAGGGGAATACATACGATATCTAGGAGCCCACCCGGGAGGGATCTGGACATCTGTCGGACTTGACACTTGCAATACCAGCTAAACCCCTGCGGGTGCTGTGAATGGAGTGTCCCGGATCTGCAGGCAACAGGGTTACTCCAGCGACAGGTTGGCGGAAAGCCAGACTTCTCCTCCTTGAGGCTGTCCGGTTCATCTTACTCTACGTTACGAGCGTTCCATAACCTCTAAAGATAAGTTTCAATAGTTAATTATGTCCATATATAGGATAGTTAAGACGGAAAATTGAAACGATATATCTTCACAATTTGTTACTCTGTAACTTATATACATATGTATGTATATCTGTAACAACGGGCTAAATATAGAGAATACTTCTTTTTTCTTTTTTTTTAGATAGAATTTACGCTAGCAGAACTGAAAGCCCAGTGCAGCTTCGTCTGTATGAGAGAAGAGAATACTATTTGTTGGCAGTGGTTAGAACCTTAATATTTTGATTATACCGCACCGCATTTTATTAAGGACAATAACTTTTATGTACTTTATATATAATATGTTGCAAAACAGGAAAACGGTGATAGGAATAACTAAGCTATAATAAAATAAATGGCATACCTATGTATCATGTTATGTTTATATGTTGTATATATACCTAGTCGGTAAATAATAAATACTATTGAATAATATACTAGCTTCCTCCCGCAGCTTCGCCCGCGTGGATTTCGGACTTCAAAAATGTAGTTATTATACGTATAAACCCTCCTCTTGAATCACTCTATCTATTAAAAAAAACCCGATCAAAATCTGTTGCGTAATTTTAAAGATCAAAGCATACAGACGTAGACGTCGGAAAGCGACTTTGTTTCATACTATCGATTAATCGACTTCGAACACAAGTAGGCCTATGTCGACAAAATAGGAGTCGTTGGGGCCTATTACCTTGCTCGGGGGAGCAATGCGAATGCGGGGATCCGACCCAATCAATGGAGCATCTACTCCAGTGCCCGCTGTGGCCAAGAACTTGCACATTCGAGGATCTGCTCGCTGCCAATGTTGCCGCTACAGATGTGGCACAGTACTGGGCGCGTAAAATTTGATCAGCTGAACACTGACACGAGAAGAAGAATAAGAAGAAGTGATTATACTGGCCTCCAAGCCGGAGCGGAAGAGCCACACGGAGCAAGACAAAAAAAAATCTTGGTTTTGGTTTCTTAAATAGTAAGACCACAGTTCGGCCTTTGGGACGACACCGAAGTGACCGTTTCTGTGATGTACCCCCCCAGAATGGGGAGATGACCTCTTAGGGACAGGTAGTGAAAAAAGAATTTGTAGGGTTTACGCCCTGGCATTGGCCCGTATAACTGCAAGGTTGAAAGGGCCATGGGGAGGTTGGAGGGTCCTGGTCTCCAAGCCGGTGGACTGTGGACTTGGTTAAGTTGGCTGGGACCCGCTGGACGCAAGCGGCTCGCGACCTTTGGCGAGGCCAATGTCCAGCAGTGGACATCCTGATGATGTTAAGGGGGGCAAACGAGCAGTCGGAGCCATTTTCATGACTACCGACACCCACAGACAACCGCATACAGACTATACAAATGCGCTGCCCTCCTTTCTCCTCCCACCTCCATGGGCCACCGGCTACTTACACACCGCACGAAACGCGACAGCACAGCTGTCACTTTACGCCGGTCTTGTGTAAGCGAGAGGTACCTCCCCGGTCGTGCCGGCCCAATTTGGCTGCATGCAAGCATACAGTGTGGCACTACCTCTTACTAAATGATTATGATGATATATTGTAGCGGATGTACTTGCGATCAGTTCTAAGTAAAACTACGTTACCTGATTTTCTAAGTAACGTATTTATGTATGTAGGTACTTGTAAATGGTGATACAATTCAAAATCAAATTTGCGTGTGTCATAGTATTCGTTGGTTTCTATACGTTGCTGGCGATGGAAATTCGACGTCACGTGACGTCACACACGTGAAGTAGGTTCGAATCCCGGGTCGGACCGAAAATTGTTATTCGTAATTTTTCAATTTCTAATAACAGGCCGGAGTCAGGAAGTTGGCGATACAGCCCCGTGCCTCGGAGAGCACGTTAAGCCGTCGGTCCTGCGCCTGATTATTCTCCGGGCGTGTCGGACTGCCGTCCCATCGGAATATGAGAATGAGGGAATAGAGAGTGCACTTGTGTCTGCGCGCACACTTGTGCACTATAACATGTCCTGCGCAGATGGTTCGTCGATACAGACGACCGCCGTAGCCGAAGTCGGCTAGCTCCTAGCCAACTTCGGCTTAAATAATGATAATTCTCGTTTGTTATACCAGTATACTTTTTTATTTTGTGCAATCAGTTACAGGCGCTTTCCGGACTTGACCGATGCTATGGAAGCAAAGAGGTGGCCAATGCAGCATCAGAGGAATGCTGTGAGTGCTCGTCGGGCGAAGAGGTTTGAGCTGGTGCATGGCCGGTGGCCCATGGAGGTGAGAGCAGATAGGAGGGCAGCGCATCTGTATGGCCTCGATGCGGACGTCTATGGGCGTCGGTGGGCATGAAAATGGCTTCGGCTGCTCGTTTGCCCCCTTATACTATAAAAAACTTTGCACCCAAACAAATCAACCTCAAATTGGAGAGACGCATCCCGATATAAGGCATAATAGATAGTTTAATTAACTACTATTATCACGGCCGGTGGGATTGCGGGCTTCTGGCCCAGTTTCTTACAGCGGGGGCTGCTCGACCGCGATAGCTAATGTGGCATCGGTGATGAGTGGCTACATAAAGATGATCATGACCGGATCTCTAGACGGAGACTTGGTTGAGATGTCCAATAATATTATTACAAGTGCGTGCAGTAACATAATATTAAATATTGTTACTGGCTCCGAAAATATATCCCACAATTTGTGTTGTTATAGTAAGAGGGGCCTCGCTGCAGCCGAATTGGGCCGGCACGACCGAAGAGGTACCTCTCGCTTACACGATACACTGTGCTGTCGCTTTTTTGCGGTGTGTAAGTATCCGCTGGCCCATGGAGGTGGAAGGAAAGCAATTCATCTGGATAATGTCAATACGGATATCTATCAACAATAGAAAATATACCATAAAAATGACTACGACTGCTCCTTTACCCCCTTTAATATAAAAAAAACGCTTTATTAAATAGCCCATACACAGAGGTTATAAGATATCCATCATGCTATGAGTACGGTTACGCGAGCGAAACTGCAGTGCATCGCTAGTTAAGTTGATGACTACAGGATCCTACGTCACACAGCCCGAAGGTCGAAGGCTCCAAGGCTCACATCAATTGATCCTTTATACTTGTAATTTCCTTCCAAGAACCAGTTTTATACATTATAAAGCTATTTATAAGGTCATAGAGAAATAGTTATAACCTGTATGTACCATCGGCATAAAAAATATAAGGATGTAGTTGCTTATTACATTGCATGGTTGAAGGTTTTTTGTAGCCAGAGCGCGTCAGAATTAAGTCACATTGATAGTCGTCTTGATTTTGTTCTAAATATAGTCATCTTCATCAACGAAATTAAAAAAGATTGCGACGAGGTGAAACGCATTTAAGCGCCGTTACCTTCTCTAGCGGGGGTCGAATGGTGTGTACCTACTCGGCACGTGTATGTATGAGACTAATTCATCAAATACGTATAATAGTACCACAAAAATAAGTTACAGCGTACCTGCACAGTAGACATTTTTTTGAAAACGCAAACATATTTTAGCCAGGCAATATTATTTATTGCACGGGAAATTCTCATTCGCCATTGGTCAAACGAGAGCTGGCTGTATTGACATTCGCCAGTTGCTTAGCCCAACGTCAGCTGTCATAGGCTGTCGATTATATAAACGTCAAAAGTACGCACAGATATCGCGAGCGAGACAGCATGAATTCACGTCGAGTTATATTTTAAGCCTTATGAGTTGGGGAATAAGGTTACTATTGAATTGGCGTTATAAATCGGATTAGATCGGCTTATGTTGCACCCTTCTGCGTCAACGATGAAAGCCGATGTAACTTATTTTTGTGGTACAACTATATGTGAATATTAAAGGCATGAGTACAGTATATAACAGGGCATTTCGGCAGCATGTTATTCCTGCACCAAAATGGGATCACAACGGGTTCGGTAAACATTTCCATCCGCGACCCTTTTTTCGTGCACAAATGTATTTTATCCTCCTCCGCAAATCTGATAAAAAGGGTACAAAGAACAATCCCCTCTGGGTACAGAGCCTGACATCATTGAACTACAATGGGGAAGAATTTAACCCCTATGTACTACTGCCCAGCTAAAGATAACGGTGTGAAAGAGAAGAGGGCTACTTTTCTCTTTCACTCCATTCTCTCCTGTTCTGGACATCCCCGTGTCCACTTTACTAACTACTACTGTCAATTGACCTTAGGGGGGACCTATAGGGCAGTAAACGAGCAATCGGAGCCATATTCATGACTACCGACGCCAGCTCTCCTTTCTCCTCTCATCTCCATGAGCCCACTGCTACTTACACACCGTACAGCTGTCACTTTACGCCGGTCTCGTGTAAGCGAGAGGTACCTCCCCGGTCGTGCCGGCCAAATTCGGCTGCAAGCAAGCATGCAGTGTGCACCTCTTATTAAAAATACTTCACGTATTCTGGTATGTAAAGAGAAACTACGTTTAAATCGGGCCGAAATTGTAGATGATTTATGCACATAAATAAATTATCAACTTAATTGCTACAATCACGATTCATGATAAACGCCCAGAAGATAGATTGGGCCACAGGGCATTTACATAACGATTAAAAAATAATCGACGAGCATCAGTTATTGGAATAGTAATATAAATATTATGAAACGCACGGCTATGAAGTAAAATATTATGTTGAAACATGAACAAATTTTCGTAATAAAAGAACTTGATTTATAATTCTTAGAAATTACAACGGCCGCGGCGGCGTCGCTTTACGAGAATTGTACTGCCTTTCTCTTATACTCGACTGTCAGAAAGAGAACAATGTTTTCAGACAGTTCGTATTCCCAAAGCAAAAACGGCAAATATTGTTACGAATGTGTATAACAAAAAACATGAATTATGTAATATTTTTGTTTTTTTTAACTGTAGTCATAACATAAGGAAAATAGTATTATTGGGTTATGAACTTATACGATAATTCAAAATAATGTAACAATAAATAAAACGTACAGTAAGTATAAATAGGTAACATTATTAAATGAATAAATGAAATACTGAAATAAAACCTTTTTCAATTTAATTTGCGGACAGTACTTACAGCTATATCCAAGGTCGACGTTGAAGACATCCCCATGCCTATCGTAAACACCCCCTCTCCCGGCGAAACACCAGGCGAGGGCAACACTTTCGACCGTTTCGGCATTTTAAAACACCCAACCACTTTCAACGTACGCATCACTATTCCTTTGCACTTGTTTTGGCAAAAAAAAAAACAAAACCTTTCACTGCCGCCAAAACGCAACTGTCACTTTTATCATAATAATCACTAATTCACAATTAATTATTGAATGGTAAAAACACGTGTACAATATTAATGAAGAATGGCAACAGCGTGCGCGCGCGCATACCAAGCGGGACAGAATGACAGGTTTGGGTTATTAAGGCTTTGCGAAACGTGGATTCGAACCGATGACTCACTCGCCAGACGCCAGGTAAATACCAGGTGGTCTTGTACGAGGAAGTGTGAACGATTTTTTAAACGAACGTCTGACGTGTAAAAGTCGGTTGCTTTTTTATAATTTTATTTAGTTTGCTTGTTATTTATTTAAAAAAAAACTTGGCCTGTATGTGTGTGTGTGTGTGTGTGTGATTATGTATGTATGTATGATGTATGTAATCTTTAAGTCTGACTTGCTACACGTCTAAAGGACCGATGACACTGCAATAATTCGATAAAAAAATCCAAGAAAGTAAAAAATAAATTGCAAGTGTTTGAAAACTTAAAAACACGCTTTTACAACTAGCTAAACTAGAAAAAAAACAAGTCTGTGGTAATCAATTGAAAAATTCGTATCATTGTACCAAAAGCGTACCAAAATCCTGCCCGATTTTCATTGTTGTTAATATTTTATCTGTATCATACCTGTAGCTATTACAACAAGCACGTGTTTTGTACAGTACCTAATATGAATTTTTCAACTGATTACAACAGTTTTTTTTTATTTTTTTAGTTCAACTCTTTGTAAAAGCGTGTTTTTTAGTTCTTTACGCTATATATATTAAATTAATTACTTGTATCTACACTTTAAGCGAAAATTGCTTGTTAATGTAATTATTTTGAGGAATCGTATCGCGGTTTATTTATTTAATATATATTATATTTAAGTGGGTTATTTAAACTAGCATGCGCGGTCACTAGAGGAAAAACCCATATATGAAGCTTCTATATACATAAACCTTATTATTATTTATTTATTTATTTATAGCATAGGAGGCAAACGAGCAGTTGAGTCACCTGATGTAAAGTGAACACCAACGCCCACAGACATCCGCAACACCAGAGTTCTAACAGATGCGTTGCCGACCT
>LUGF01043492.1:51233-65880 GCA_001625245.1 Calycopis cecrops
CAGTGTGGCACTACCTCTTACTTATCAACAGTGAGTCAGCCGACGCACGTACATACATGCATGTGTCATGCTACTGTCATGTGTCATTACCGTCAGGCGCCACGGTGACCCGACTGTCAGGAAGAGTAATGAACCGTGTGTGTATAGTATAAGGGGCAACCGAGCAGTCGGAGCCATTTTCGTGACTAACGATGCGCCTATACATCTGTAGAGCAGGGTTTCTTAAAGTGAGGGCAGCGGACCCGCAGGGAGTCATTGGCGTATGTGTCAGAGGTACCTTAACATTCTTATGTACATTGTACATACAGTAATTTTTTATGTAATGTAATAATGTGGCAACATAATACATCTGCAGAGCAGGGTTTCTTAAAGTGAGGGCAGCGGTGGCCCATGGAGGTGGGAGGAGAAAGGGGGGCAGCGCATCTGTATAGTCTCTATGCAGATGTCTATGGGCGTCGGTAGTCATGAAAATGGCTACAACTGCTCGTTTGCCCCCAATACTATAAAAAAAAAAGCGGACCCCCAGGGAGTCATTGGCGTATGTGTCAGAGGTAGCTTAGTTAAACCTTAACATTCTTATGTACAATGTACATACAGTAATTTTTTATGTAATGTAATAATGTGGCAACATAATATGTCTTTTTTATTTACGAATTGCATTGAAATATTAAATTGCATATGATACCGAATCATCTGCACAAAAAGACCAATCTAACAATGGTAGATTACATTTTTTTATTAAAAAATCCTACTAATATTATAAACTAGCTGCGCCGCGCGGTTTCACCCGCGTGAATTTCGATCCCTTGGAAAATAGAAAATCATTCCGTGGCATCATATAGGAATATTTTTTTTGTGATAAAAACTGTCCTATGTGTTAATCCAAGGTACTCTCTATGTGTGTGCGAAATTTCATGAAAATCAGTTCAGCAGTTCTTGCGTGAAGGAGTAACAAACAAACAAACAAACATTTTAAATAAATTATAAAAAATTTACAATTAATCAATCATCATACAATATTTCGCATTTATAATATTAGTAGGATGCGAAAGTTTATAAAAAATAATTATGATGGTTATTATTTTCTTGGTTTTACTATAGATAATTATTTCATCTGGAAACCACACATCGACAAAACTAGAAAGAAGCTGAATAAAGACGCCTGTCGAAAATTGCTGGTTATGTAACGACTCTAATGCATATCACGCATTTGTAGCCTCGTCCTTGAGATACGGTGTAATTGTCTGGGGTAACTCGGTAGACACTAAGGCGCAGCGCAGACGACACACTTTTTGTGCGATCGAGTCTGCGGCGCACAAAAAGTCTGCGTAGCGCGCAAAAAGTCGGTCGCGGATTTTTCACAGACTCAACGCACACGACGCACATCTTCGAACATTCTGTTTATCATGATACTCTGCCTTTGAAGTATCATAAATTTCTGGTCTATTTTGTATTTGTTGTATTAATATAGTTATCAGCCTCTGGCGCCATGATCGCGTGCGTTATGTCCATCCCTAGCAAATGTAGATGGCCGACTAAATTGTGCGCCGTCTGCGTTAGCGCGCGTTGAAGCAAACGTTCAATTTTTTTCACACACTTTTTGTGCGGCGCGGCGCGGTGCGGTCTGCCCGTATACACGAATTTTTTGTGCGCCGGACTTTTTGCGCGTCGTGTGCGTTACTGCATATAATTGCATAGGTTCTATTTTCACAGACTAAAAAGTGCGTCACGGATAGTCTGTCGTCTGCGCTGCGCCTAAACGTTTGTTTACAGCACAGAAGAAGTGTGTCAGAGTAGTCTGAGGATCGAGTCCCTTGGACTCATGTAGGCCTCTGTTTAAAGAAATAAAGGTTTCCACTCTTACATGTTTATACATTTATGAGATATTTGTTCATAATATTATGTCAGATTTTTTTATAAAAAAAAGTCAAGTTTCAAGTAGGAATACCAGATTACTCGAAAAGTTAACTATGTACTATACTAAAGTTAACCTTCTTACAAAACTTCAACAGCTTCTCAAAATTGTAACAGTATGTCGATTAAAACACATAAAAAATATGAAAAAAGTACCCTTTAAAGTTTAAAAAAAAATTATATAACTAGTTAATAGAGATGTGTTTTATTCATTAAATCAATTTTTTAATAAATTAATTAGCTATATTTGTAGTTGTACTATACTACTCAGCTTTAAAATTGTGTCATTATTTTCTGACAATAATTGACATTATAGGGTTAAATTTTGGATACCGGTCAAATTTTCAGATTTCGTTCAGAATTGATTAAACATTTAATTAATGAAAAAGCAAAAGAATAAAAAAAAATATAATTTTTTTTTGTCCTACACTAAAAATATTATCGTGTAGACAACTAACTCGGCGCGCAGTATTCAACCATTCGACACAAGTAGCAATTAACTCTGTACCTATAACATGTCCTTGACGCGTTGCCGTACCGACCTAGCGTCCGTCAGCTGTTTGAGCCTTGAGGTCGATACACATCGTGTGCGAACATAACAACAATCAATGCATTTTTAAGGACCATTTAACATAGATTTTTATTTAACAAAATATTACAATTAGGCGATAAAATTTAAAACACACCCGTGGATTTATGTTTACTTCCTTATTTTAAAATTTGGCCGGTGACCAAAATTTAACCCTGTACTTATAGATTTAACCGATACACGTTATTGATATTCTAGTAGTAGATTTAACATTTTATTTTTATTTTCCAAATTATAAGATGTGACATATTTTTAAGCTAATATTATTTATGCTAAATTGCTTGAAAATTAATAAATTTATAATTAAATAATTACTTTGACATTTCTGAATATTTTAAATTATCTGTATTGTTTTTTTTTTGTTTGATAATTTTATTAATTGACATTTTTTCTGTGACATTATAACCTTATTAATTTGACATTATATTCCATAAGATAAACAATAGTTTATGTTACAAAAATCAATCGGAAATCTTATTGTCGTAAAGTATGAACGAGTGTATTAATTATGATTTAATGTTTATATAGTAGGTACTTAATGTAGTGTCAAAAATGTTTGCATACTATTTCATTAACATTAAAATCTTTGGTGTTACAGGCGTCGGATGTCTCTTTCCACCTGGAGACTGCTTGTTTGCCTTCCATGATATAAAAAAAGAAAGTAGTTAAAAGTGTTAGTTACAAGTAAGTAATAAGTAACAAGTAAGTGTTAGTTACAATATAACACCTACTGTACTACTTTTGTTGCATAAATAAATGATTATGATTAATCTAACAGAGCAGTGGTGGCAAGTGGTAGTGCTACGCCGCCTTGCAGAATTGGCAGGAATGAGTCTGAGGAGGTACCTCTGGGTCACACATGTTTCATGCGTTTTATGTTTTTTGGGCGGCCCATAGGTGGGAAGAAGAAAGGAGGACAACCCATCTGCATAACAATTGTGCAGATATTGTTTTGCATTCAACTTGTCTCCTAGAATTAAATACGGTAAGGCACCAAATTAGCTGCACATTTGCTGTTGTCGATTTCAGACCAGAACCGCATCAGAAGAGGCCGATGTGCTCGATCCTCTTGAACAGCTTCCTCTTCATCATCATCACCGCGAGGATCCTGTCAGCGGTGAGCATCACGGCGCGAACGTCGTGCTCCTGCCGGTGGCCCTCGATGCGGAATATCAACTGCAAACATATTTTAAATTAAAATTAAAAACGTTCCTATTTGGACCCCAAACTCGTACGGTAAAGAAAACCAGTTGTAGTGATATGTTTTGGTTAGCAGTAGGGATAGATAGACTGAGTTCGATTTTGCTCATACTTCCGTTCGCGAACACACATAATTGGGTAGTTATTCAGGTTATTCGAGAACAAATAATTCGTATAAAAATGTCGTATTTACGTAATGATATATAGTTCCGTAACATATTATATTATATGAAATTAATTTATGTTATTGTATATGATTATAAAACACTATTTAATTTAATCATGTGATTTTTTTTAATAATTTAATCCGAAACTATTAAAAAAAGTTTACGACAAGTATACGAAAATACTTTTTCAGACAAAATAGCAAAAAAATGTAATCATGCTTTGTACCGGCGCGTACGGCGAACGACAACCCCGCACGGAGTGAATGACCTCGGCCGACTCACTAGCTATCAGCTGAAGTACAGCGTGTACGAACTGAGAAAAAACTTTAAAAAATTCCTGTGGCTAAACTATTGCTGCGATTGATCAGATTTTTGTTGTGTAGCCTGGAAATTATACACTAAATATGTGGTTTCATTTAACGCCTCTTGCTTTTATCAACATTCTATAAAATTCTCGTGTCACAATGTTAGTTACCATACTCCTCAGATACGGTTGGACCGATTCTCATGAAATTTTGTGTGCATGTCGGGTAGGTGTGACAATCGGCCAACATTTATTTTTCATCTCGATATTTCCACGGTATCGAAACTAACGCGGGTAAAAGCGAGGCGCAGCTAGTAAATAAATAAAATGAATAAATAACAGTTAAAAAACACAAAATGAGCGCTTGTAAACCAATTCCAAAGGGATATTTCTCTAGAATGTTAAGAGGAATTTCGAGGCAAATACCCTCTTCTTTATAAAACATTATTTTCTTTACCACACCATGTCCTCAGGTCATTCACCTTCCCTAACAAGAACCTGTTACCCCTAATTAGAGGCATGTTTCGCGTTCAGGACCTCTAGCATCCTTTAGCCTGCAGGTATATAGAATACAAAGAATAAAACTTTTACGTCGTTTTATCGTATTATCTCTTAATTTAGTAACAATTTTATTAACAACATAATATATACGCTATCGATAATGACGGCCATCTCTGTAGACCTATACCCCCTTATTAATAAACATAGAATACCTTTATCCAAGTAATAACCTAGTAATAAACTGACATCTGTCAAATTCCATACTGTTTATGTGTTTTTTAATATGGAATTTGACAGATATCAGTTTATTACTAGGTTATTACTTGGATAAAGTTACTCTATGTTTATTAATAAGGGGACTAGAGACTAAACAAAAGCACATGTAGTGCACAAGTACACAAGTGCACTCTATTCTTGTTCTCATATTCTGATGGGAGTCCGACTGGAGAGAAATAAGGCGCAGAACCGACGGCTGATCGTGCTCTTCGAAGCACGAGGTTGAAGTACTCCCTGACTTGTATTAGAAATTGATCAATCATGTTACTTTAATAGTAATTGTTAGTAACTGTTACTTTAATAGTAACTATTAGTAACTTTTTTTTATAGGATAATGAGCAAACGAGCAGATGGTAGAGGACTAAAGCCGCCCATAGACATCTGAGGAACTCGAGGATTTGCAGGCGCGTTGTCGGCCTTATAAATAAGAGCTTTTTGAAG
Organism: Calycopis cecrops; assembly: GCA_001625245.1. Classification (NCBI taxonomy): domain Eukaryota; kingdom Metazoa; phylum Arthropoda; class Insecta; order Lepidoptera; family Lycaenidae; genus Calycopis; species Calycopis cecrops. The sequence goes on from LUGF01043492.1 coordinate 56,626, forward strand.
AGCCCAAGGTTGTATAGGTTCGGAAATACCGACTGTGGCAGCTGGTTCCATAATGGTGTTGTGCGTGACTGTTACTTTATTTGTAACTGTTAGTAACTGTTCCTTTAATAGTAACAGTTAGTAATTGTTCCTTTAATAGTAACATTTCGTAATTGTTTCTTTAATCATAGATTTAGAATGTACAAGATACACAAAGTCAGAACAGAGGCGAGACAAAAAAATATTTGACAAATGTCAGAATTACTACAAAAATACTTACATGACTTTGTCATTATTATGTAATCGGGTCGCTATGGCCTCTTACTCGCGCAAAATAATTGTCTCATATGTACTTCATCTACTGTCTCTTTTCTTTTCCGATGATTGGAACTTAAGTTGAATGTCTCGCTCCCACGCTTTGTTCACCTTTCACGTAGTAAGAACAATTCTAAATCTATGACTTTAATAGTAACTGTTAGTAACTGTTACTTAAATAGTAACTGTTAATAACTGTTATTTTAATAGTAACCGTCAAACTGGGTCTCATGATTTTGATGAGTCTTTTTATCTTTCTTATATGGAGATGCACTCACAATTGGAGGGCCCAAGTGCTTGTCCTGTATCCTGAAGAACACGGAGGCGGTAGTTTGAGGCACCGGGAAGTAGGGATGAGGCTGACTGAAGATGACCTAGAAGTGAAGATTTTTTATTTATAGGTATTACATATAATGAAACTGTAATAGTAGTTTATGCAACTGTCGTATAACGAAGGGTATTAAAACACGAGTGTAATTTTTTGAAACGAGCGAACGCGAGTTTCAAAATAGTACCTCACGAGTGTTTTAATACCCGTGCTATATGCAGTTGCATACACTACTTTATCTTCACTAATGCAATTAATCAATTAATCAAACATTGCGAAACATTAAATTCACGCGTATTGCCCCATTCGTTGTTGGACCGACGACAGTTTGACCGACGAGGTGACGACTGCTTGACCGACGAAGCGACGACTGCTTGACCGACGATTTAAAATGTAATGTTCTTTGAAGATAAATATTTTTATTAAATACTTTAATTTGATTGCAAAAATTGCGGCACGTAAATATATACTTTTTTATAATTCAATGTTAAAATACTAGCTTCAACGTTGAAATACCTATAATGTGAAAAAAGCACATGACTTTACTTTTAAATTTCTACTAAACAGTAGATTATTCGTTGTCTGTGGCGTTCATTTTTGCTTTTATTTTTTTGTAGAGCTTTGTCTCTTTCTCGCAAATCCTTCGCAAGCTGGCATTGNGCAAAAGTGTATTAAATATCGCGGAGAATTCTTTGAAAAACAATAAATGGTAATAATCTATAATATTGTCTATACTTATTTCAAACGACAAAACTTAAAAGGCAGCCCTCGTAATTCGATATGATAATTTAGTCTGCATACGTTTTATGAAGAAATGCCTAAAAAAGTTAAGCCGGCGTTGTCGGATAGTCGGCGGATTTTGACGACTAGTCGACTTTACCGACTAGTCGGAACATTTCCAATCCGCATAGATCCGCATAGGTCGATAGTCGGGCCTCCGACTGCGCGTTTGTGAGGACACATTAAAAAATACCTCAAAATAGAAGAACTTGGAACACTCGTCCTCCGTGGTGCCCAGATACTTGAGGAGGTACTGGAACGTGCTGGTTAGCTTCCACGTCAGCCGAATGGTGGAGTCTATCAGACGCTCGCAGGTCGTGGCGAGGGGGCACCGGACGTGCGTCAGCACCACCTTCGAGGTCGACGCCAGGCGGGTGCGGGTGTCTGTAAAAAAAAAATGGCGCGACCTGCATTTAGCAGCACACACCTGTAGCGTCGCGTAGATGATATGATACAAGCGAAAACTGAAAACAGTCGCGACCTGTATTTAGTAGCACACACCTGTAGCGTCGCGTAGATGATATGATACAAGCGAAAACTGAAAACAGTCGCGACCTGTATTTAGCAGCACACACCTGTCGCGTCGCGTAGATGATATGATACAAGCGAAAACTGAAAACTGTCGCGACCTGTATTTAGCAGCACACACCCGCAGCGTCGCGTAGATGATATGATACAAGCGAAAACTGAAAACTGTCTCGACCTGTATTTAGCAGCACACACCTGTAGCGTCGCGTAGGTGATTTGATACAAGCGAAAACTGAAAACTGTCGCGACCTGTATTTAGCAGCACACACCTGTAGCGTCGCGTAGATGATATGATACAAGCGAAAACTGAAAACTGTCGCGACCTGTATTTAGCAGCACACACCTGTAGCGTCGCGTAGATGATATGATACAAGCGAAAACTGAAAACTGTCGCGACCTGTGTTTAGCAGCACACACCTGTAGCGTCGCGTAGATGATATGATACAAGCGAAAACTGAAAACTGGCGCGACCTGTATTTCGCAGCACACACCTGTAGCGTCGCGTAGATTATATGATACAAGCGAAAACTGAAAACTGTCGCGACCTGTATGTATTTAGTAGCACACACTTGCAGCGTCGCCTGCTATGTTATAATTTCACCAAGTTTTTAAATAAACTGAACATGCACTCTCCTGTCATTTTGAAACCGAATGCAAACTGGGAATGACTACCGACGCCCACAGACATCCGCACAGAGGCTCTACAGTACCCTCCTTTCTCCTCCCACCTCCATGGGCCACCGTCTACTTACACACCGCACGAAACGCGACAGTACAGCTGTCCCTTTACGCTGCGCGCTGGTCTCGTGTAAGCGAGAGGTACCTCCCCGGTCGCGCCGTCCCATTTCGGCTGCATGCAAGCATGCAATGTGGCACTACCTCTTACTGAAAAATTTAACAGTCAACTAACATTATCAGAGTTGTAAGATTATTTATTTATTTATTAATAAACTTGCATCAGTGCTAATGAGTCTAATCTTTACTTGTGCTTTAGTAATATAAAATGCTTAACATAACCATTTAATTGTATTGAAAACGAATTAAAACTTCCTATACCAATAGACATTTTCATTCACCCGCATTTGTATAGTTTTGACGGCCTCGTGGTCTAATGGTAAGCGTGTTCAACCACAGATGTGAGGTACCGGGTTCGAATCCCGGGTCGGACCAAAAAGTGTTATTGGAATTTTTCAATTTCTAATAACAGTCCGGAATCAGGAAGTAGGCGGTGATACACCCCCGTGCCTCGGAGAGCACGTTAAGCCGTCGCAGCGCCTGATTTCTCTCCGATTGTGTCGAATTGCCGTCCCATCGGAATATGAGAATGAGGGAACAGAGAGTGCGCTTGTGTTTGCGCACACTTGTGCACTATAACATGTCCTGCGCAGATGGCTCATCTCTATAGACGGCCGCCGTAGCCCAAATCGGCTAGGACGACACTATTTTTAGTAAACGAGTGGTACATCCCTAAACGTGCCAATGGCAACGGTAGCAATTTTAGAAATATTAATGAATACTAACACGCCAGCTGTTTTAATGTCTGCCGTATCCCCAAAGACTCTTTCGCTTCGTTGAGCACAGAAGCCACAATATCCATGGCCATTTCCTCCACACTTTCTAGTCTAGGTAAGGTAGGTAAATTCATTGCGAATACGCTAATGTACAAGGACAAAGATAATACAAATACTATTTCACTTTACTATTTTATAAACTATGGATAAATACAAATACTACAAAATAAATATGTGAATAGGTGCAAGATTAAGATGTGTCAAATTAGACATTAAACTAAATGTCAAATACATTTTGACGAACAATTTTTTTAAGTTCTAAGCACATGTCTTGTACATAATGCCAAGCGTAGCTTTATCTAAATTAAATTTAAAAATAAGTACAAATTTTAATTGCTCAATTTCCAAGCGACAATGTTTTATGATTTTTAGGGTTCCGTATTTAAAAGAGAAAAAACGGAACCCTTATAGGATCGCTTTGTTGTCCGTCTGTCTGTACGTCTGTCAAGACCTTTTTCTCTAAAACGCGTGAAGGGATTAAGCTGAAATTTCTGTCAAATACGGAAGTCAGTTACGTCTTGATGCCTTGAAAAAACACACTTCTAAGTTAACGCAATAAAAAGTTATAGCCATTTATATCACTGGAAAAATCACTACCAACTTATGTATGTAGTTCGTTTCATACTAAATGTATGCAAGCACCCGCATATATAAGTTTGTCAACTTGTCGCAGGGAAGTGTAATTTTCTCAACGTCTATTACTTTTGCTCATACCTCCCGTTCCTACGGAACCCTCGGCGTGCGAGTCCGACTCGCACTTGTTTATAAGATAAGTTGAAATAATCGAAAAAGTGAAAATTTTATTTCGTAACAAGCAAAGTGGTTAATTAATTTGATTGAATGTAATATAGCAAAGGGAAAGACTTTATTAATCTAATATACAAAATTCTCGTGTCACAGTTTTCGTTGCCATACTCCTCCGAAACGGCTTGACCGATTCTCATGAAATTTTGTGAGCACATTGAGTAGGTCTGAGAATCGGCCAACATCTATTTTTCATCCCGATATTCCCACGGGATCGAAAGTTACGCGGGTAAAACCCCGGGGCGCGGCTAGTAATATTATGTTTTTTTTTAAGAAAGCTATGCATATTGGATTTATCAACAAGATGGCAGCAGCAAGAGGTAGTGCCATGCTCCATTGGACCCACACGACCGGGGAGTCTCGATACGATATCGGTGGTAAGTGACTGCTGTCACTGTCAGCTGTCGCGTTTCGTGCGGCGTGTCGGTGGCCCGTGGAGGTGGGAGGAGGCAGGAGTACGACGCATCAGTATAACGGATGTTTATGGGCGTCGGTACTCAACAAACGACTCCGAACGCTCGTTTCCCCATGCAATAAAGTAATAACGCTAATAAAGGCACATTAACAATAACAATAGCTCGTAAATATCTGGGACATCTTTTCTCCTTCCGAGAAGGATGTCTCAGTGAAAGACTTGCGAAAAGGCTTTTGAAATCGAGTTCATTGACCCCTATCTGGCACGTGTAAGCGCTTAGCTCGACACAAAAAAAACAAGTTACGACTTATTATCTAGTGGTTAGTAAGAGGTAGTGCCGTGCGCTGTAGCCGAATTGGGCCGGCTCGAGGAGGTCCGTGCAGTGTGTGTTTCCGGTGGCACACGCTGGTCTGCATATTCTATGGGTAGAAGGCTCCGACTATTCGTTTGCCTCCATTTTGTATAAAAAGAAACCTTAGCAACAGACTGTTAGGGAGGTGATGTTGATGAATGATAAGGAAAAATATATAAAAAATTGTTTGCTTTTTAGACCAGGGATCATTTAGATTTGACATTTCTATCTGTTGTCGTTGATAACAATATCTTATTGTGAATTTATCTTAAACCAATTTATCTTAAAGCAAAGATACAGTGAGCTAAGTTATTGTACATTTCAGTATTTAGATATAGGTACCCCGACTTATACTACCCCGACGTGTACCATCCCGACTTGTACCACCCCGACTTGTGCCACCCCGACTTGTGCCACCCCGACTTGTGCCACCCCGACTTGTACCACCCCGACTTGTACCACTCTGACTTGTACCACCCCGACTTGTACCACCCCGACTTGTACCACCCCGACTTGTACCACCCCGACTTATACCACCCCGACTTGTACCACCCCGACTTACGCGGTTTTCAAATATCACTTCAAAACTATATATTAGTTAAATATTTTTATGCTTGCTTCATATAAATAGCTTGTTTTTCTATAATCTAAGTTTACCATAAAACATACCTGGTAAGAGGTAGTGCTACACTGCATGCTTGCATGCAGTCGAATTGGGCCGGCACGCCCGGGGAGGTACCTCTCGCTTACACGAGACTGGCGTAAGGCTGGAGCCACACGGGCGTAATTTTTTCAGTCGTGAGTCGCAGAATTTCGGCCGGGCCAACTGAATTTCTGTGGAGCTGCCACACGGACGTAATTTATTCAGTTACAATTGAGCGTTAGTACGGGGTGTTTGTGTCATCAAGTGCGATGGATCCCCGCCCCTCCCTCGCCCCGACAGAAATTCGGTCGAGTTTGTGCGTGTGAGTCGGCAGACAACTCATTTTGCGTCGTCGTGTGGTACAAACTGCATTTTTGTATGAAACTGAATGCAGCAGAAATTACGCGACTCAGAACTCATAAAATTACGCTCGTTTGGCTTCGCCCTAAAGTGACAGCTGTGCTGTCGCGTTTCGTGCGATGTGTAAGTAGCCGGTGGCCCAAGGAGGTGGGAGAAGAAAGGAGGGCAGCGCATCTGTATAACCTCTATGCGGATGTTTGTGGGCGTCGGTAGTCATGAAAATGGCTCTGGCTGCTCGTTTGCCCTCCTATATCATAAAAAAAAACAAAAAACATAAGTGCGATCCCAATAAAAAGTTACCTTTCTATAGTAAATACAGTTATGCCATCAAACGTATGTATTCTCCTGCGTTAGCAACAAAAAAAAATGGTGTAATCTTATTAATCAACGATGATTTTATATATTGCTACTAGATGCGCCCCGCACTTGCACCCGCGTAAGTTTCGATCCCGTGGAAATATCGAGATGAAAAATAGACGTTGACCGATTCTCACACCTAAGCTACCCGATATGCACAAAAAATTGTGTTGCTCACGAGAATCGGTCCAGCCGTATCGGAGGAGTATGGTAACATTGAAACACAAGAATTTTATGTACAGGGTTATTTTTTGGTCACCGGCCAAATTTTAAAATAAGGAAGTAAACATCATTCCAAGGGTGTGTTTTAAATTTTATCGTCTAATTGTAATAATATTTTTTTAAATAAAAATCTATTTGAAATAGTCCTTAAAAAGTCATCATTGTTGTTCCTATACGAAATGTATAGACTTCAAGGTCAGTAGCCGCATCCACACCGGACGATCCAAAGCGCTCCAAACGCGCGCGGCATGGAGCGCGCTCCATGGAGCGAGAGGTGTAGACGTGCCGCGCGCGATCCATGTGCGCGGCGGGGAGCGCGCGCTCCTCGCCGCGTGCGATCCATTTCTTGTCGGTTTTTTGGTCACGCACAAAGGTGCCTCAGCCGCTTGGCGCGCGCGGTCTGGACGGTTGCGAGGATCGCGTGAACCGCCGTTATGGATAACTCACAATGTATACGTTTATTTTCCCTATATAGGGAGAATAAATGTTTATGGGATCCTAATGATGGCTATTATACAAATAGAGGTGTAAGAGAAGATGCCTGGCGGAAAATTAGTCGGCAAATGGATAGTATTCCAACAACGGAAATAAAGAAAAAAATGAAGTCTTTGTCAGGTGGCTATATTATAATTAATTTTTGCCGTAAATATACAAGTAAAATGTAGCTTGCTGCTGCTACGGCTATTCGTCGTATTCGTCGTATTACTTATAAAGAATAGAGCTGATAGAGATCTTGGAGCAAAATAACTTTCTCCTATACCTAGACGTGAATTTGAATACATGAATGTCAATTACGTTTTGTGCATTATTCTGGCATATGCATGCACGTAACAGACACGACTCATGTGCATGCATCAATTTACATATTAAACGAGTGATACGGTCTTCAGATAGTAAAAGGAATGGTCACCAATTTGAATTATTGTCACAGTTTCTAATATTTTTTTTTTTTTTTTTATAGCATAGGAGGCAAACGAGCAGTTAGGTCACCTGATGTAAAGTGAACACCAACGCCCACAGACATCCGTAACACCAGAGGTCTAACAGATGCGTTGCCGACCTTTGAGGAAAGAATAAGCTCTTTTCTTGAAGATCCCTAGGTCGTATCGGTCCGGAAATACCGAGGGGGGCAGCTGATTCCATATTGCAATGGTGCGTGGGATGAAATTGATATACCCGTAGATTTAGAATGTACGTAGTGAAAACAATTCTAAATCTATGATTATATCTAGAAACTTAAAGTTTGGTAGATGTATTCCTTGCTTAATACAAATGATCATTAAGAAAGGATTTTTAGAAATTGCACCTTACTCGGTAGAAATATGTGTGTGAAGTTTATATAGAATGTCATATTTTCTTTCAAATACAACGCGGGTGAAACTGGTGAGCATAGCTAGTTATTCTATATTTTGAAATAAAACTATTGCCTTAATATACTCCATATATTTTAGGAAGAGGTAGTGCCACACTGCATGCTTGCATGCAGTCGAATTGGGCCGGCACGACCGGGGAGGTACCTCTCGCTTACACGAGACCAGAGTACAGTGACAGCTGTGCTGTCGCGTTTCGTGCGGTGTGTAAGTAGCCGGTGGCCCATGGAGGTGGGAGGAGAAAGGAGGGCAGCGCATCTGTATAGTCTCTACGCGGATGTTTATGGGCGTCGGCAGTCATGAAAATAGCTCCTATATCATTAAAAAAAAAATCTTCAGCTTTTATGTGGTTTTGTATATAGGTGTGTAAGTAACCGGTGGCCCTTGGAGGAAGGAGGTGGAAGCAAAGCAACGCCTCTGTATAACCTCCATAAACCATAAGAATGGCTCCGATCGCTCATTACGTAAACTATAAAAAACATAAATACTACAGCTTTTTATCACATATATAGATAGGGGAACATTTCTAGAAACATGGCGAGAGTCCATGGCTACCTACAAATCTAGCCGACCATGAAAATGACATAGATTAAATATGACCCACTACGCGCGCCATAGCCCACATGACCACACTCGCTCCGTGACTCACGCCACAGAGCTATAAACGCGGGTATTTTTAGAGGCGGCTTTACTTACTCAGACCGCCTGATATCATCATAGTTGATAAGTGCCATAGTACAGTAGTAGTAATAGTAGTAATATTATTTTATTAATAATTATTTTTTTTTTATATATATGGGAGAAAAGAGCAGGTGTTTTGTGTTGTTCTTCTTCTTCTTTGTGTCGATGGCACAAGTTTTTTTTATTTTTTTTAATAGTTTTAAAACGTGATGAATATGTGATACTTGAGTTATATGTGCCCGCTCCATTACTGCGCCAGTTCTAGCGCTGGACGTTAGCGCTCATGACGTCATTGAGCGTGCATGGTTGAGGACTGGAGGGACAGATCAGGATATGGTTCATGGCTTGTCCCGGGACTCGGCAGTTACACTGAGCCTGGTTCGGATCCCTGTAGTTTTGTGTTTAGTTAGGCGGTTAGTTTATTTTTAATAACTCGCTGGCTTAGGCGGATCACACACGGCACGCGGTTGACGGTGAGGCGGATCTCAAGTTACATTCGGCTCTATGAAATCCGTTGATACCTAACACACGTACACCGCCAGACCGCGCG
>LUGF01043492.1:68319-90963 GCA_001625245.1 Calycopis cecrops
AAGGCTATCTCACTTATCTGTCACAAGTCTGATAAAAAACAGTTTGAACACCTGCCGATAAGAATCTTCACCACTTACTTAGGTATTTTTGACTGAACTGTACCGTGGAAAACTAATGGAAAAATTTCGCCGAGCGATATGCTTTTATTGATATAAACGTACTAGCTGCGCCCCGCGGTTTCACCCGCGTAAATTTCGATCCCGTGAAAAATAGAAAATCATCCCATGGCATCCCATAGGAACATTTTTTCGGGATAAAAACTATCCTATGTGTTAATCCAAGTTACCCTCTATGTGTATGCCACATTTCATGAAAATTAGTTCAGCAGTTGTAGCGTGAAGGAGTAACAAACAAACAAACAAACAAACATACAAACTTTCGCATTTATAATAATATTAGGATTAGGATTAGGTTTAGGATGTCGTGCGATACGTCGTAAGGGGGACAGACCCATCTTTCCCGCAGATTGTAGAGATGCATCCCGATTGTGGTGTAAGATTTTTTATAAACTATTATTATCTTGACTCTATCTCTCTCTTCGTATTACTTATAAAGAATAGAGCTGATAGAGATCTTGGAGCAATATAACTTTCTCCTATACCTAGACGTGAATTTGAATACATGAATGTCAATTACGTTTTGTGCATTATTCTGGCATATGCATGCACGTAACAGACACGACTCATGTGCATGCATCAATTTACATATTAAACGAGTGATGCGGTCTTCAGATAGTAAAAGGAATGGTCACCAATTTGAATTATTGTCACAGTTTCTAATATTTTTTTTTTTTTTTATAGCATAGGAGGCAAACGAGCAGTTAGGTCACCTGATGTAAAGTGAACACCAACGTCCACAGACATCCGTAACACCAGAGGTCTAACAGATGCGTTGCCGACCTTTGAGGAAAGAATAAGCTCTTTTCTTGAAGATCCCTAGGTCGTATCGGTCCGGAAATACCGAGGGGGGCAGCTGATTCCATATTGCAATGGTGCGTGGGATGAAATTGATATACCCGTAGATTTAGAATGTACGTAGTGAAAACAATTCTAAATCTATCATTATATCTAGAAACTTAAAGTTTGGTAGATGTACTCCTTTCATAATACAAATGATCATTAAGAAAGGATTTTTAGAAATTGCACCTTACTCGGTAGAAATGTGGGTGTGAAGTTTATATAGAATGTCATATTTTCTTTCAAATACAACGCGGGTGAAACCAGTGAGCACAGTTAGTTATTCTATATTTTGAAATAAAACTATTAATATACTCCATATATTTTAGGAAGAGGTAGTGCCACACTGCATGCTTGCATGCAGTCGAATTGGGCCGGCACGACCGGGTAGGTACCTCTCGCTTACACGAGACCGGCGTAAAGTGACAGCTGTGCTGTCGCGTTTCGTGCGGTGTGTAAGTAGCCGGTGGCCCATGGAGGTGGGAGGAGAAAGGAGGGCAGCGCATCTGTATAGTCTCTACGCGGATGTTTGTGGGCGTCGGTAGTCATGAAAATGGCTCCGGCTGCTCGTTTGCCCTCCTATATCATTAAAAAAAAAATCTACAGCTTTTATGTGGTTTTGTACATAGGTGTGTAAGTAACCGGTGGCCCTTGGAGGAAGGAGGTGGAAGGAAAGCAACGCCTCTGTATAACCTCCATAAACCATGAAAATGGCTCCGATCGCTCATTACGTAAACTATAAAAAACATAAATACTACAGCTTTTTATCACATATATAGATAGGGGAACATTTCTAGAAACATGGCGAGAGTCCGTGGCTACCTACAAATCTAGCCGACCGCGACCATGAAAATGACATAGATTAAATATGACCCACTACGCGCGCCATAGTCCACATGACCACACTCGCTCCGTGACTCACGCCACAGAGCTATAAACGCGGGTATTTTTAGAGGCGGACTTACTTACTCAGACAGCCTGATATCATCATAGTTTATAAGTACCATAGTATAGTAGTAGTAATAGTAGCAATATTTTATTAATAATTATTTTTTTATATATGGAAGCAAAGAGGCAGGTTTTTTGTGTTGTTTTTCTTCTTCGTGTCGATGGCACAAGTTTTTTTTATTTTTTTTTAATAGAGTTTTAAAACGTGATGAATATGTGATACTTGAGTTATATGTGCCCTCTCCATTACTGCGCCAGTTCTAGCCCTGGACGTTAGCGCTCATGACGTCATTGAGCGTGCATGGTTGAGGACTGGAGGGACAGATCAGGATATGGTTCATGGCTTGTCCCGGGACTCCGCTGTTACACTGAGTCTGGTTCGGATCCCTGTAGTTTTGTGTTTAGTTAGGCGGTTAGTTTATTTTTAATAACTCGCTGGCTTAGGCGGATCACACACGGCACGCGGTTGGCGGTGAGGCGGATCTCAAGTTACATTGGGCTCTATGAAATCCGTTGATACCTAACACACGTACACCGCCAGACCGCGCGGTCGAGTGGCGCTCTCTCCGCGACCGCCTCACCGCGCGGCCGTCCGCGCAGAGAGGCGGTGCCTCACACACAGGCAACGGCATAACCGCGCGGATCAAGAGTTTCAATTTTAAAAAAATGTAGGTATCAACGGATTTCATAGAGCCTAACTTGAGCTCCGCCTCACCGCCAACCGCGTGCCGTGTGTGATCCGCCTAATAAAGGCGGCTCAAGTTTACTAAGAGTAAATCTCTGTGCATCATAGTTGATAAGAGCTATATTATATTAAAAGTAATAGTAGTAATATTAATGTATTATTAATCGTTTATTTATAATAACTCTATGAATCACACTGCGACAGTGATAAGCAATTATAGGGGCGGCTTCAGTTTACGCAGATTACCTCTCTGCATCATCACTACATAGTATAAAACAATCACTTTTCGCCGTCTGTGTCTCTATGCTTAGATTTTTAAAATCAAACAACCGATTTTAATGGTCTTTTAATATATAGAGTGGTTCAAGAGGAAGGTTTATGTATAAAAACTCCTTTTTTGAAGTTCGAAATGTACGCGGACGAAGCTGTGGGCGGAAGCTAGTAGTTGCTAAGCCATAGGATTGTAGTAGTAATAGTAGTAATAGTAATTTATTAATAATATGTAGTTTGTTTTTAATAACTCGATGACTCACGCGGCCACAGAGATAAGTAACTACAGAGGCGGCTTCACTTAACTCAACCTCCGTGCATCATAGGGCTATTGCGTAATTACTGAGGCGATGTAAAATATCAGGAAATGAAATTAAATGAAAATAAATTATACCAATATGTACTATCAATGACGGTATGTTTTGTCAAATCGCATACAGAATAAGGAGGTCAGGAGGTTGCATATTGCATAACATCGCCGTGAAATCACAGGTGACAACCACTGGCGATGATGTCAATAAAATCTTCATAATATGCAACATATGCCACGAAACTGCTCCTATTGCTAATTTTCTTTCTATGCTTAAACAAATGTTTTGATCCTCAAAAATATTATTTAGCGCTACAATCTCGCCACAATTGATGAAGATTAAAGGCAAAAACGCAGCTAAAAATAAATAAAACGCTGAGCAGGTAAATGATGAAAAATACAGGTTGCGTTGTGAGCACAAAAAACTTAATACCTGAATAAATATTTATTCACACACATCCACACATTCCGTATCTGTTGCCGGCGCCGCGTCCTTAGTTGCGCACGCGCAGCTGACGAGACACTCGTGTCAACGTAACAGCGATAACAGCTGATCCGAAGTGTACAAAAAAGTGAAAAAAAACTGACAAAGTGTATAAAAATAAAAGTTTAGAAAAAAGAATAAAAGTGTGAAAAAAAAATAAGTGTACAAAAAATAAAAGTGTAAAAAATTGGAATTTGTGAGTTTTAAGGCTTTTGCGAAATGGGAAATCTGGATTGCGTGAAAAATAATATATCCTCTACGGACAGTGTGACCGTGTTTCCGGGGAACATGAATTCGAATACGTCACTAAGTGAACCGGTAAGTTGTTTCTAAGTTACCCGATTTCGTTGTTTTACGGTTTTTCGTCCTCGTGGCTTAGTCGTTTAAAAAACCGGTTGGTTTTGTTGTTTTACGGTTTTTCGTCCTCGTTGCATATACACTGGCAGATGCTAGTTTTCTAATGACAATGGTGGCTTTCTAGTGCCAGAAAGACAAATTGTAGAGTTACTTTTGTAGTTTTTCGGTTTTTAGTTCTAATGACATATGCTAGTTTTATAACAGCAATAAGGCTGTCTTTTGCCACAAAGGCAAATGATAGAGTCCTTTAAGTTTTGGTAGTCATCGGTATTTGTGGCATATGCCAGTTTTATTATGTCAATAGCTAGGACTGTCTTATGCTACAAAAGCAAATGGCAGAGTTACTCTTCTTGTATCATTGGTTTTTAGTTCTCGTGCCATATGCCAGTTTTGGCAATGCCCAATGCTGTCTTATGCTATAAAGATAGTGGGGGGACGGGGAAACGCAAAAGGACTTTGGTTGTCTTTACAACTGTCTTATGAAATAAATAATGAAGATTTGAGTGTGTCCACCATTTTAGGAGGTTCAGCCAATAAAGTTCATTGCAAGAAGCAGCTGTGCTATCGCGTTTCAAGCGGTGTGTAAGTAGCCGGTGGCCCATGGAGGTGGAGAAATAAGGGCAGCGCATCTGTATAGCCTATGTGCGGATATCTATGGGCGTTGGTAGTCATGAAAATGGCTCCGTCTGATCGTTTGCCATATGTCTAGCAGTATACACTATACAGCCTGGTGACACGATAGTGCCCCTCCAGCCTGCGCAGGACACATTACAGTGCACAAGTGTGTGCACAGACACAAGTGCACTCCCACACCGGACTGTTATTGAAAATTGGAAAATCCTAATTACGCTTTTTTGTTCCGACTCGTTATTACGACCTTGAAATTGCTTACCACAAGACCACGAGGCGATCAATATGATTACTACATATATACTGCACAATACACGAATATAAAACATTATATAACAGGCAGCGCCCCACGGTTTCACCCGCGTAAATTTCTATCCCGTGTAAAATCATCCCCTTGCATCCCATAGGAACATGTTTTTTGGGATAAAAACTATCCTATGTGTTCATCCCAGTTACCCTCTATGTGTGTCTCAAATTTGATGAAAATCGCTTCAGCAGTTTTTGCGTGAAGAAGTAACAAACACACAAACATACAAACTTTCGCATTTATAATATTAATAAGATACATGAGATGTCCATGCGCCAGTCTGTGGCCCTGGGTCCAGTAAGAGGTAGAGCCACGTTTCGAATTGGGCCGGCACGACCGGGGAGGTACCTCTAGCTTACACGACATCGGCTCAAAATGACAGCTGTGTTGTCGCGTTTCGTGCGTTCTGCTAGTAGTGTAAATGGCCCTTGTGGATGGAAGGAGGATGGAGGGCAACGCCTCTGTATTGTATATAAATGTGCGGATGTCTGAGCGTCGGTAGTCATGAAAATGGCTCCTACTGCTCGTTTGCCCCCTTATACTATAAAAAAATCAAAACATTACGGAAATAAAAATATTACGGAAAGGCTAAGACCGGCTTTATTATGAAATAATATTATATTATTATGTATTCTTTGAATAAAATTTCATACTGCAACGCACACTAATGGGAAACGTAACGCAATCGTATTGCCTTCGCTTTTCTAGGCGTGGCGTTTACGATCCCTTTCCGAGTTGATAACTGTGCGGCGACCATATAGATACAATGCATTGTAAGAAAAATGTTATGTAAGCACTCGGACGCGAAGTTGGAACCTGGCAAAAATGCCATTTTATCCTCTCCCCCCGCACCAACCCCGGAGTAGGGGCAGCGCGGGGCTGGGGAGAATTCTTCTCATTCTTATTTCTTGCCAGGTTCCAACTTACCGCGTCCGAGTAGAATTCAATTCAATAGACGACCAGGCTGGCGCAGTGGTACAGGGCTCGGATAAGTGGAGCATGTTGCGTCGGGGGTCGCGGGTTCGAATCCCGCCTAGGTCATGGATGTTTATCTATGTGTTATATGTATTTATATAATAAAAATCTTAAATATATATAACTTCATAAATTTATAAAACATATTAAATATATTCCGTAGTCTAGTACCCGTAACACAAGTCCTTACGGTACTTAGCATGGGGCTAGGCTAACGTGGTGTGTAAAGTCCACATATACATAAAAAAAATACAATTTTTTTTTTTGCAATTGTAGGTGATACATAAGGTGTTACATAGCACAACTGTTGGTGCAGTACCGAGTACGGCGAGGAATAGAATGGAACATAAATATCTATGCAGTAATCCATTGCGATGCAGACAATGACAAATAAATAACAATCTAGAATGACCTCGGTAATGATTTTAAGTTTACGCGAATGTGCGTGTGTAACATTGTAGTAAAACTTACTTCAATAGATTTTATCGAGGTTATTTGCGTATTTTTAAAATCCGACGTTTCGGAAACTTTACAGCAACCATGGTCACGGACGAAACAAATAAATCGCGATTAAATCAGTTAGTCTTAGGGTCTTGCAGATATTATATCTGCAAGACCCTATTTATAGTATAGATATATAGTAGTTTATTTATATTGCAGGTTTTTATGCATGCACATATGCATAAACTGCTACAAACCTCCGCCAGATGCATCATTGAAAAAACAAAATGGCTGGTATTGTTGTGATTACACATGAAATATTCCATCATGGGCCTTGTGTTCATGAACATTTGACCTGATGAACGATTAGTCCATGGAGGTGGGGGGAAAAAGGAGGGCAGCGCATCTGTAGCCTCTATGCGGATGTCTACGGCAGTCAGTAGTCATGATGGAAATGGCTACGACTGCTCGTTTGCCCCTCAATACCAAAAAAAAAAAAACAAAAAACAAAAAAACAAGGGTCAGGGCTTTCCGGGTCCTTTTTAAAAGTACAAAAATTTTAGTTCTCTAAGACTCAACATGACACAATCGTGCGTTTTAAAAGTCCTTACACGTGATATTCCTGTGGGACCCCCTGCCACTCTCGGTGTCTCCGAACCAATGCGACCTGGGGTTCTTCAAAGAAAGAAATAAGCTTTCATTTAATATGTCAACAGGCTCGACGGTTCAACTTGCAACGACGCAGGAGTTACAACCCTAATTTCCTAATTCCAAAATTGAAATATCCCAATAACAATTTGGCCAAATCTGGTACCTACTCGATTATGGAACCTCATGATTTATGGTTAAACGTACTTACCACTAAACCGCTTGTTCTCTAAGTTGGTTAGACATACTAACCATTAGTATGGTTAAACATACCACTAAACCATATGGTAGTCAACAAAAAATTTATATATCCCATTAAATGCCAAGGCACACGGTCGGCAAAAATGCAAATTGCTTGAAAGGATTCCCGTCCTTGGAAGTAATTTGCATTTTTGCCGCCGCGCACTCTCATCTCTCAGGTATTTTCTATCCCCTTAACCTCGGGTTTTACCATATAATGATTCATCAAAACCTCGGGAAGGTAATATCCAAAAAATCCTTTTATTACATAAATCATCGACTAAATCGTATTGTTATTAGTGCTTCGGGCATTGATACGTAGAAGTAAAACTCCATAAAACTCAATAGGTTTCTACGTTAAACTCCAGAAATATAATAAATTTGTATCATCTTAAGTATGACAAATAGATTACGAAATATGACTTAGACGTTATCGGATATCGTAGAATATGTTCAGTCACGCACGTACTATGTAGATCAGTGGTTCCCAACCTTCTATTTTGGCTTCTGAAGCCAAAATATGGTCCACGAATGATTTTAAATTTAGCGGACGGTTAGCCGTTGGTTGCCGTGCAGAGAGTGAGAAATTTTATTACACCTGGTGGTTCCTGCTATCGAGAATAACATAAGTGGTCCTTGGCGAAGAAAAGGCTGCGAACCCCTGATGTAGACAGATGTTGATGATGATGATGCGGGGTTCTACCAGGCTGATTATGAAATCGATTCCAAGGCGCGAGCCGATACGCATTGAATATTTAGTCAACTTTCACTCGCGCGCTCCCGCGTGTGACTCACCTAGTGATTCAGACTGGCTAAGTACTAACTGTAAACTATCTGATATAAGAATGAAGTTTACTTCTTTATAACTGTGTTGTATATAGAAATGAATGATTGTCTGTAACGTAAATTGACAGCTGTGCTGTCGTGTTTCGTGCGGTGTGTAAGTAGCCGGTGGTGTATAGAGGTGGGAGGAGAAAGGAGGGCAGCGCATCTGTATAGTCTCTATGCGGATGTCTATGGGCGTTAGTAGTCGTGAAAACGTCTCCGACTTTTCGTGGGCCCCCCCATATCATAAAAAAAAATATCCTTCATAGAATCGTAAACTCTCGATTTCTGCTGATTAAATTCTTTGCGGGTCCCAAGACAGTTTTAGCTTTTCCCGCTCTCTGAGGTGTTATCGAAGGGTCGGTGGTAGCCGCTGATCCTGGAGTCACAGGAGAAGAAGCGGTGGGAACGAGTGGTGGGAGTCCGCTTACAAATGGCCTTAAACAAAAGGCGAAAGGAATTATCGTCTGCCTTCCAATATAAAACTTTGTTCGCAATTAATATTTAAGGTCAATTATTCATATGTATATGGAGTAGGTTATCCTTTTGAAGTAGGTTATTGAATAATTAGTTGTTATATTAATAGAAGTTCTATTGTTATCTCTGCGGACACAAATCCATAACAAATGGATCACGTTCCACAGCATGCCTTATTCATTCTTCTTTCATTATCTTTGATTGGATGCCGTGGAAATACCGAGATGAAAAATATAAGTCGGCCGATTCTCAGATGTACCCGATATGCACACATAATTTCATGAGAATCGGTCGAGCCGCTTCGGAGGAGTATGGTAACATTGTGATACGAGTATGTTATACAGGCTTACTTTTTGGTCACCAGCAAATTAAGGAAGTAAACGTCATTCCAAGGGTGTGTTTCAAATTTTATCGTCTAATTGTAATACATTGGTAAATAAAAATCGATTTGAAATGGTCCTTAAAAATACATCAATCGTTGCTTGCACACGAAATGTATCGACTTCAAGGTCAGTGACGCAGGCCAATTTCGACTCGCACAGATGCCACGTGGTGACCAAGAAATACGTTTAGAACATGGGACAAAGTAATTCTATCTAATTATTTTATATTTTTTTTATTTCTCAAATCGAATGTATTAGGTATTGATTCTAAACCAAACCTGAAAATTTGGCCGATTTGGTTTTTTTAACTAAAATTGTATACAAGGACATAATAATATAAAACAACCAACAGAGACCTGACAATCTACGTTAGGACCTTGGTAGGACTTACTGCAGACATAGCAGCGGTCCTAGGATTACAAGATCGGTGAAAAAGTTCCAAAACTCTCAGCATCCGAGTCTAACCCAGATTCAGGAAGTCGGAGGTACACCCTCGCGTCGTGGGAGCATGTAGGCAGTCGTAGCGAGGTGCAAAAAACTTGGGAAACCGGTATTTTGAGAGAACCGTAACTACAGAATCGCTGGTCTCAAAATGCTTCCGCGCCTTGTTTTTGCGGGCTCATATTCTTTTTTTTATGATATAGGGGGGCAAACGAGCAGCCGGAGCCATTTTCATGACTACCGACGCCCACAAACATCCGCATAGAGGCTATACAGATGCGCTTCCCTCCTTTCTCCTCCCACCTCCATGGGCCACCGGCTACTTACACACCGCACTAAACGCGACAGCACAGCTGTCACTTTACGCCAGTATCGTAGAGTAGTAGAGAGTAAGCGAGAGGTACCTCCCCGGTCGTGCCGGCCCAATTCGACTGCATGCAAGCATGCAGCGTGGCACTACCTCTTACCAAAATCATCATCATCATCAGCCATACAACGCTCTTAAATTTTTTTATAGTATAGCGGGGCGAACGAGCAGTCGGAGACATTTACTGCCGACGCCCATAGGTAATATACACCTTCCTCCTCCTTTTTCAACTTTTTGGACCAAATGGCTATTTAGACATCGCACGATACTCCATGAATTCAGAAGATAGATCTTCGCTAGTTCGATGAATAATTATGGCAATTGTAGGTAATTACTATTGCCCATTAATAGGTCCATCCGAAAAAAAAAACCAGGCCAAGTGCGAGTCGGACTCGCACACCGAGGGTTCCGTAGGAACGGGAGGTATGAGCAAAAGCAATAGACGTTGGGAAAATTACACTTCCCTGCGACAAGTTGACAAACTTATATAGGCGGGTGCTTGCATACATTTAGTATGAAACGAACTACATGCATAAGTTGGTAATGATTTTTCCAGTGATATAAATTTTATTTACCAGTTTTTAGGCTTATTCCTATATGTATACTAAGGTCTTACTTACTCCTTGCCAAATTTCAGAATTCTAGCTTAACGGGAAGTACCCTATAGGTTTTCGAAAAAGTGAGTTTTCATACAAAATTTGTGCATAAACTTTTTAGCTGCTATAACTTTTTATTGCGTTAACTTAGAAGTGTGATTTTTTCAAGGCATCAAGACGTAACTGACCTCCGAATTTGACAAAAAAAAATTTCAGCTTAATCCCTTCACGCGTTTTAGAGAAAAAGGTCTTGACAGACAGACGGACAACAAACGATCCTATAAGGGTTCCGTTTTTTCTCTTTGAGATACGGAACCCTAAAAAATACCGCATTAAACACGATAGTAAGCGAGAGTCACCTTCCCGCATAGTTAGATGGTTTTAGACATAAGAAAGAAAGAAAGAAAGAAAGAAGAAACATTTATTTGAGCACAACACAAAAGACTCACACAACGACATAACTGCCGTCCACTAACTAAAAGGCAGCTAAGTACAAAAAATAGTTTTCGAGAAAACGCAAAAATAAGTGGGAATTGATGTCTCTTGAAAAGTATGTTAACAATGAACAAGGTTGCAAGTTATATACGTAGGCACAGTTTTTTTGCACAATATGTGGTATATTACATACATTTATATTAGTCCCATTTTATTTAAATTCCTTTTCTAACTTTTAGCTAAGCATTTTTTTACATTTTTACATATGATACTGCACTATAAGGCCGCTAACCATACCTTAACTGCTTTATAGTAAAGCAATTTCTTGTAGCTGCCACGTCTCGTACTTATAGTAAAAGTTATCAAAATATACTTAGTAATAAAGCAGTTAACTGATTTTAACAGATTTATAGCCTAGTAACTAACATTTGAAAGACTAACTTTGCTTACTTAGAATGCAGTTATGGGATTTTAAACGCCTTTAAGCTCGGTATTTTAAAACATATTTTTATACTGGTTCTCCTATTGCTCAACTAGAAGGCAGTTAATGACTACTCGCTCGCAATTAACGGCCTTTTAAATAAGCACTTGTGGGTAAAAAGTTGAGAAGTAAAAAAATATTTTATGATAATCAGAACTTTATTAATAAGTAATAAAAAATAATAGACAATTAGTACGTCTAATTAAATTGTGTAGGAAGTTAACAAATAGATTATTTTTAATAAAACAATATAAAATAATAATAAAAAACAAGTTTAATCAAACTATTACAAATCTTATTCGGTAATGAGATCACAATTACAACTTAAATATTAATCAGTATTCGCGCAACCATAGGAAAATTTATATTATAACTATTTTATAAAAATACTGAAAATGTATAACACATATTGGTTTCAAATTCTTATGCACTAACTTATAAAACAAACATATCACAAGCAGAGATCAATAATTGCTATGTTGAACCACCATAATCAACTTTAATATTAGACTTAAAAAAAAAAAGAATTTCGGCCATTTTTTATGCTTAAAAACTAATTAAAAACTTTAACAAAATGAGTGAATCAGATAAGGTAAATAAACAATTATATCTAGTAACAATCGTGTGGAAATCAACATTAAGTACTAAAGTAAAATAAAATAATTAATAAAATATAAAAATTAACATTATTCTAAAGGCACTTTATCAGTCTTTTTGTCTACATTATTACATTATTACATCCTAGTTTATAAAGTTACGTTCCTTTTGTTTTTCTTCTGGTTTAATTCAGATATATTATTTTCTTCCATGATAGGCAATTTTTGCCAAAATAACATCTTATGTTTAGGTATAATTGGCGATAACTTTGTTATAAGATTTATCTTTCTCTCCTTATCTATTCCTTTCGGTTGCGTACGAAATGTTAAAACAAAATGCGGGTTCTTCAAGTATTTATCGTTTAAAAATTTAAGAGACACATATTCCTCATCAAAAGCTTCCTTATAATGGAGATCAAAACTTCCTCGTTTAAAACACACTTCAGTCATATTTTTAAGATACGCTCTGGGACTTGAATTATGTATGCGTCGATCTGATACGTTACCTACGTAGTTTACAAAATCTTGAGGCTGCATTGATTTAACCAGAACTTTACCATTATTTGCTGAGGCCACTGAATTTTCAAAGTCTGTGAAATCATATATGGTCTTTTTCCGCTTCATCGCTAATTCGACTTGATGGTGAAATTGATCACAGCTCATAAATGTGTGACCCGGTTCAAAATAAAATAGAGTGATAGTTTTTGTGGCTATTAAGTCACTATTGATGATGTCGATTAGCATAGAAAACAATAACCAGTTTTTGTTCTGAGATGTACAATTATCAAGCCACAAATTGATTGATTGGATATCCCGAAATTGAAGAAAAAAGCTGAAATAAGCACTCATGATGTCATCCTGTTTACGGCCTGCTATACCATCATGCCATATGGCGGCTAAAGGTTTTAAATCCCTTGTGATTTTTCCTACTGGTGCGAATGTCTGGTTATATACTGTAAGTCTAGGACAAAAAATTACCGATTTAAACGTATCAAGTCGTGGTAACATAATTACTTTTTCTAAGTCGCTACTAAAATATATCTGTTGAGAATTCTGTTCCAAAGTTTTGTGTAATTCATATAATTCTCTTGCCTTTTTATACTTGTCATGGTGTTTTGCCCATGTCGAACATACAGTACAATCAGGTATAGCTTGAGTCCGAACATTATGGTTTGTATCAAGACTATGCAATCTGTAAGATTCGCATATTTCGCATTCCTCATTTCCGAGTCTAGAGAACGATATGTTTAGGCTCCTTAGATGTGATCGGTATAGCTCATAGCCCACTTTGTATTCTGGATATTTCGAACAAAAGTCAGAATACATAAACGTAATATTAATTTCACTGGGCAAGTAACGACGATGAGGAGCGTGTTCACGACGATAGTGCGGCGCAGCTGGATTGAAAGATTCAATATGTTCCGTAATAATATCTCTATTGAGAGCTGGTGTCTTTACGTGCATGCCCCGTTTATCAATATCTTTGTCAGGATTAAGAGAATTATGCAATATTTTGTCATTTTTTTTGCAGTAACCTAAAGTAGTTAAGAAAAATATTTTGCATACCGTCATTAAAACTCCATCACTCTTTTGTAAAGTAAAAGCTCTTTTTGCATTTCTCTTAGGCTCCTGAACATATTTTCTCTTAGGAACTGCTACCGTATAATTACTTCTTATAAATAATCTTCTTTCAGAATGTGTCATCATCCAAAACTTGTTATTAATATCCAAACGTTCCTCGGGAGTAAATATAGTTGAACAACATTTTGTACACTTCATATCACAGCCTGTTTTTACATTGTACTTACTTCTGCGTTCCTTTTGCTTTTCAACTAATCTATCTTTCAAGCTGGTATCATATTTCTTTCTCTTTGTCGAAGATGGTGGTGCAAAATTTACTAAAGGTGTAGAAATAGAGCAATCAAAAGTAGATAAACGTCTTTTCTTAGATAACCGATGTCCAATAATCTCTTCAGTTCTTGTCAATTCTTGAGTATGTCGCCGTGTTATAATTTTTTTGGGAAACGTTTTAGTAATTGATGTTTTCCTTTTCAATATTGGTTTACTTTTAGGGATCTTTCTTTGCATATCATAACCATATTCAGTATCATCACTAAAAACTTCTTCACATGGTTGGTAGTCCTTATCCTTAACAGAGTCATCACTGTCATAATCTAATATTTCTGGTATCATGCAGTGAGATGAAGATGGCATCGGGGAAGGAGGGGGCATCGATTCGTGGCAATATATGGAATGTGTGTTAAACTGTTGAGTAATTGTTTCAATTGTAAGCTTCAGAGTTTCTTCTGGCTGGCTATAATATGTGATTTGTGTTTCATTAAATTTTTGAAATACTTGTGATGTCATCGAGTAAGGTTCTTGATAGAGAAGATTAACTAAATCGTTATTGTTCATTCGGGGGTACTTTGATTCTTTTTGGCTAATAATAGAACTAGTAGAAATATTTATAGATGGCATGCTGTTAGTGTCAAGACGTTGTGCAGTTGGAAAATCCTGGTCCACCAACACATTATTCATTATAGTTTGTATCCTTGATGATACACAGGAACGTCTAAAATACAATGAAATATAATCAGTTAAATGGACTAATTATACTACGCATCTCTTTCGCACTAGTAGATATAAATCAAACGGCAATCAAAACAGATAACTACAACTACAAATTAGGATGAACTTAGAAACAGTGGGTACTTTAAAACCCTCTTGCAATAGGGAGGTACATAATGGAAACTAGCAGCGTTTTACCTGTGCAGGTATTGCGGAATACAGAAAAATATATGGTAACAAAAACAGGCATTTATATTATATTAACATAAGATAAATCCATTCATTCGTTTATGCTTACAAGATTTACAAACATCCAATCATAATTTCGTATTTATATTAATATTACAAAGTATAGCTATTTATTACAATAAATGAAATAATAATGATAGCTTACCTTTGCATATTTTGCGCCATTCTCGTAATTATGGCGCCAAAAATCAAGAGTTGCGCCGCACGTCCGTCCGCTACGAGCACACGAAGTGAAAAGGAAGGATAATTATAATTATAGCCAGAGCTACTCAAACGCATTTCGCGTATGTCGCGAGCGTTTAACTGCTTTTAAGTCTAGTATTGTCGTTTAGCAGCTCTCTAGTGATTGATATTTAGCTAATACTTACTTCTATACATAACTTAAAAGCCGCTATTGGCTTATAACTGCTTTCTAGTGTAGTTTTTTCTTTATAACTGCTTTATAGTTAGGAAAAGATGTTCAGTTAGTTATTTGAGATACAATACATGAAGGTAGTTAAAGACGCATAGCTGCTGTTTAGTCAAATATGACTTTTAGTTAAGTAAATTTTGAAAAAAATGATGTCGTTAAATTATGTTAACGTCTTTCTAGAGAAGTGTTGTGGCTTAGCAGCTTTTTAATTAAGGAGGTAACGAAATTTATGAGGTTTAACTGCTCAGCAATATTTTGTATCTCTAAAACTATAAATCATAGGACAATGATTCTTACACCAAAAGATAGAACATCGAAAGTTGTATAAGACTACATTACAAAGTGAAAAACGACTAACTGTGGCTTAACGGCCTTTTAGTTAGTGGACGGCAGATAAGGAAATAGATTTTCCTTATGTTCAAAACCACCAAATTGCAATAAAAAATACAACTAATATAGAATAGAAAAATGATTCACGTAGTAATGATTCTAATATTTAAGACGAGCGTACTTCCCCGGTCAGTTAGCGGTTTTAGATATAAGGAAATAGATTTTCCTATTGTTTGAAACCACCAAATTGTCGTCTAAAAATACTACTAAGTACTAGTAAGAGGTAAGAGGTAGGTACTAACTATTTAGTAAGAGGTAGTGACACACTGCATGCCTGCATGTAGTCGAATTGGCCCGGCACGACTGCGGAAGTACCTCTCGCTTAGACGAGATTGCCGTTAAAGGACAGCTGTGCTGTCGCGTTTCGTGCGGTGTGTAAGTAGCCGGTGGCCCACGGAGGAGTAAATGGGCAACGCATCAGTTTATCTCTATGCGGATGCTTATGGGCGTCGGTAGTTATGAAAATGGCTCCAACTGCTCGTTTGCCCAATTATACCATAAAAAAAATAGAATAGAAGTAAATTCACATAATAATGCGTTTAACTTCAAGTACTTGATTGTACCATACTTTTATGGTCTAAATGGTTATTTCATGATTGTTTTTTTTTTTTTATGGTATAGGGGGGCAAACGAGCAGTTGTAGCCATTTTCATGACTACCGACGCCCATAGACATCTGCATAGAGACTATACAGATGCGCTGCCCCCCTTTCTCCTCCCACCTCCATGGGCCACCGGCTACTTACACACCGCACGAAACGCGACAGCACAGCTGTCACTTCACGCCGGTCTCGTGTAAGCGAGAGGTACCTCCCCGGTCGTGCCGGCCCAATTCGGCTGCATGCAAGCATACAGCGTGGCACTACCTCTTACTGTTGTATGTCATGGTGGCTGGTCACAGGAAAATTGGGCTCGGTCGGAACTTACATGGTATTGTTTAATGTCAGGAAATGTGTCATTTTTGACCGTATTTATATTACTGATTAGTTGGAAGTCTATTCTGAAGAACAGGTTCACTCATAGACATGGGATCCCGGGTTCGAATTAGTGATGCGACTCGAGTAGGAATTTGCGACTCGAGTCACTCGAGTAAGATTGTTCCCTCGCTTGAGTTATACTCGAGAAAAAAAGTCACTCGAGAAAAGATGTCACTCGAGTATCGAATTCACTCGGCGACTCGAGTGAACTCGGTCAACTCGGTGCGCCGAGTTCACTCGGTGACTCGAGTTCACTCGGTAACTCGAGTTGCACTCGAGTAAGACTTTTTTTTCACTCGAGTACGAGTTTGACAAACTGACTCGAGTGAGCATCACTAGACTTCGAATCTCAGGTCGGACCATATAAAAAGATTTATTCCGAGTTTTCAATTTCTAATAACTGTCCTGATTCAGGAAGCTGTAGGTTCTACACTTGATTTCCGATCTCAACAGAAATAACGGAGGAATAGAGAGAGCACTTGTGTCTTCGCACAGACTTGCACTACGTTATGTACGTACACGCTCGTCTCTATGAAGCCGGACGCCGTAGCCGAAAATAGCCTAGGAAGATGTTATTATTATTATTTATAGCCTAGAGTTTTTTATAGCATCGGAGACAAATGAGAAGTTGGGCAACCTGATACTAAGTGGGCACCATTGCCCACAGACTTGCCCAGAACCAGATACGTTGCCGGTTTTTCAGAGAAGAATAAGCTCATCTTGAAGATCCTGAGGCTAGAAACACCCAGGGGATAGCTGACACCATATACGTTGTTTCCATTGATGCTAAAATTGTGCAATGATTGAACACTATTTTGAGCCAGTTTTATTTTTATTGTACAATATACATGTATACAATATAATTTATATGTTTTTTTCAATAACTTCGGCTGATTGTACCTCGCTATCTTTATTCGTGTTGATCGTGACAAAGACAGAACTTTGACGTCCGTGCAGCCGGCGTTCTTTTTTAGGACTTTGACACGTTTAATCTGGATTTAAGGTTGGAATTTATTTAAAAATATAGGGTATTTCCGCTTCGGGCCGAAGCTTTTTGAAGCCGCAGTATATTGAAAACGTTTTCACTGTTGATACAATAAATTTTATGATTGTTAAAACATTTTATCTTCCAATCCACCAGCCGGTAAGATGTAAAGGCCTGCGCAAACAAAGGATTTTAGTCGAAACGATCGAAAATAGATCGCTTACAACTGTATCGAGTAACGCAAACGAGGGATTAAAAGTAAGCGGTACTGTGCATACACTTTCCGGTCCGGACAAAAATCCTTTGTCTGCGTAGACCTTAAGAGTCAGCACGAATGTGGCATGTAGAGCGCGACAGGCGCATGCGCAGTGCCTGCGTGATTATCATTGAGATAAGTCCACTTGCGGTGGATACTGGATAGCCATCTCAATAAGAGCTTGGCGCTTATCATTAATTATGTTCTTCGAGGTTATCGCTTTCAGAAATTGTTCACGGTACGCGATATGAAAGAAATACACGGCTTTCACACCGGTGTTATGTGAAAGGGAGATATAATTACTCGATCGTGCCGGTCTGTTTCGGTTGAAGTGTAACAATGTGGCAGAATAAAACTACCAAAGGTTCTGAATAGATTTAAAACTGAACTATCTAGAAAACAAAAAAAAACTGAGCAAAGATTTTACTTTTCCACTTCTCTCTGTAAAGTGCTAGCAAGGCCACTCCTTCCAGGAGTAAAACTATAAATATAAATAGTATAAATGATAGAATTAAGTATTGTGCTCTGCTCTATTCATACGTTCGCTCGGCGGATGGCTAAATGGAGCAATTGCTATAATAACACCGGGGATTAGCCAGCCCATTCAGAGTCCAGAGAGTTATTTAGGTTTATCCTATTTGACATTGCTTGGGTACTTGGGCCTTAAACGTAGATAGATAGCAAAGTGACCCTATTGTCACTTTGTTATCCGTTTTTTTACAAAAAAACGTAGATAGAACATCTTATCACACAAACAACAAGGCTCCGATGTCCATCCGTCCGTCCGTCCGTCTGTCACCAGGCTGTATCTCATGAACTATGATAGTTAGACAGTTGAAATTTTCACAGATGCTGTATTTCTGTTGCCGCTATAACAACAAATACTAAAAAATTAAATAATATGAATATTTGAGTGGGCCCCCATACAATAAACGTGATTTTTTTGCTCCCATACAAAAGATAAGCTCCCGTTTTCGTAGATAATGGTACGGAACCCTTCGTGCGCGAGTCCGACTCGCACTTGGCCGGTTTTATTTTGTAATATAGGGGGCAAACGAGCAATCACTAAGATGTAAGTGATTTTCGACGCCCATTTGCAGCAAACACCAGGTGTTTTACAGGAGTGCTGCCGGATTTGAAAGTGAGGCTTATTTCTTAATCCCGAAGTCAAATCGGCCTGGAAATACCGAGTACAGCTGATACCGCATAGCAGAGCGCGGAAGAAACTTGCAAAATGTGCAGGCCTGTCAAGAAAGTTCTAAATGATCACGAAATTTGCCAAGTATTATAATGCAAGGAAGATAAATGAAAAAATACGAAAGTTATATCACAGGAAATACTAATAGGAGCCTATATTTATACACGATCGGAGAGAAATTAGCCGCAGGCTTAACCTGCACGGGCATGGGGGTGTAACACCGCCAACTACCTGACTCCGGATTGTTGTACCAAATTGGAAAGTCCCAACGACACTTCTCCGTTTGATCCGGGATTCAAACCCGGGACCTCAAGTCTAAACACGCCTACAACACTTAGGACCCCGGTCCGAGGTTGATGCCAGGCGCAGGATCGCTCGTCTTGGCGTTCATTGAAGGAGGATGTTCAACAGTGAACCGATGAAGGCTGATGTGATGATAGTTAAGATGAAATAGAAAAAGAAAAATAATAAAAATAAAAAAAAATGGCTTAGTTTTAATCGCGTTTTATTTTTTATTTAATACGTACAAAGATTCGCGAACATTTAATTAATTTAAAAATAAAATAAACAGGAAAAGTATAATTCCAAAATAGAACAAAGAGTTTAATTTGAAAATACGAGGTCATTTTGAATGCCTAGTTGTATGTTATCTTCACTGAAACGGTTTCAGAATTACCATAGATACATTTCTAGTTTTTTCCTGTTAAATTACTTTCAACGCCATTTTTATCTGCGTTCTATTATTACGTATTCTTTGTACATAGGACAAGTTTTTGCTTATTTTAGCTAAGTAATTTTTAGTAGTGAATTTAAGAAATAGCATATTTAGATTGGATTACTGTTGGTCCATCAAATATTAGGTCCTCCTTCCTCCTCCCTCCATGGGCCACCGGCTACGTACACTTCACACGGCTACTTTACTTACTTTACACTTTACTCTTACTTACCTCTTACAAAATCGTATCGTTAAAAAATAAAGAATTACCTCCTAATAAACTACAAAAACAATTGTTAATTATACCAACTAGAAACGCAAATGTTTAACTACTTACATGTTAAACAATGGATTTATAATCAACATGCGTCAGATAATATAAATTATACATACATTATAATATAAATTATATATTATAATTATAAATAGCATCTGCTCAAGAATAAATAATTACCTCTGGACAGATGAGATGTACGGCCATGCAATAAAATATTGTTGGATTGACGTTTCAGTTCGTCTACTCGACAATAGATGGCGCTGACTTTTATTATATAGTGAAAAACAACTCAGATTTCAACCATAGTGATGACATAAAATATTATAAATAGATAAGGCGATTTTCTATAAGCGTAAACGACAAATGGTTAAAAAAGGGTGCGCAGTAAAGGACAGCTTAATTCATATACTTTTTTGCTTAAGTCGGCTGAAGCAGTTTTAACGTAACACCATAATATTATCTAACATATTTCTTTTTTCATCTCTATAATATAATCGTATAGAATTCAGAGGTGCTTCGTGCTGCTGTATCCACGTTACTTTACAATTTAGTCGCCTAAACACTGGACATTGTGTAAATAAAGTACCTACAAGACTGATGTTATTGTAGTGACGATAAGTACAATAAAAAAAAATATGTGTGTGTGTGTAACTTGACATAGGTACATAGTTTTTTTAAGAATGAACTAATGTTTTTTTTATGGTCTAGGGGAGGCAAACGAGCAGTGCTAGCCATTTTCATGACTACCGACGCCCATAGATATCCGCATAGAGGCTATACAGATGCGCTGCCCTCATTTCTCCTCCCACCTCACAGCTGTCACTTTACGCCGGTCTCGTGTAAGCGAGGTACTTCCCCGGTCGTGCCGACCCATTTCGACTGCAAGCATTAAGTGTGGCACTACCTGTTACTAAATACATAAAAGTGACGAATAAAACAATTTAAAAAAACTATATTGAGTGTCAAGTTACTGGTGTTTATCTTAAGAACGAGCTCATGTTTGTTCTTCAGGTGTGTGAAAAGGGGTAAGCGACGTAGTGGAGGTAAACCGTAAAACTTTGCTTTAAGTTACTGTTTCGATTAATTTTACTCCTATTTTGAAAACCGCTGACCTGTATTTTAGTTATTTCATTTATCACTAGTCGACCAAGTAAAGTCAAGAATAAAATTAAAATGAAATTTTTTTTATTCATAATAGAATTACAGAAATTACTTTTTGAACGTCAACAATTACATCTACCACCGGTTCAACCCTAGCCATGTCCAGAGAAGAACAGGCGAAACAAACTCAGCGAGCCAAAACATCAAAAAGAATGTTCAATCGTAACAAAATATAGTCTATGTATAGCTTTCTAATAGAATATGAACAGATAAAATCGGATCGGTGTTTATGGGGCCTATGCGATAGAGGCAAACAAAAATAATATTTCCTCTCTAAACAGGGTTAGTTTTTGGTCTCCGGCCAAATTTTCAGATTTGGTTCAGAATCAATAATACATTCAATTTATGAAATAAAACAAATAAGAAAAATAATATAAAAAATATTTTTGTCCCGTACGAAAATAAATATAGTCGCGCGGCGGCCGCACGCAGTAGATACGAAACACAATCAGCTGTTGAGGTCAACACACTCTTCGGGTGCTAATGCGCGTAGGTATATTTACGGACCATTTCAAATCGATGTTTAGGTAACAAAATATTACAAATAAGACGACAAAATTAAAACACACCCTTGAAATGATGTGTATTTCCTTATCGGTGACCAAAAACTAACCCTGTATATTAATGCACTAGCTTTTACCCGCAACCTCGCTCGCGTCCGTTAGATTAATTAATTATTATCTAAATCCTATGTTGTGTATTTGTTACCTATGTCCTTTCTAATGCCTCTATGAATATGTATACAATGTTTCATGATGATCGATTGAGTAGTTTTCTCATGAAACCGAAACAAACAAACACATTTATAAAATTACTAGCTGTGTCCCGCGGTTTCACCCGCGTTAATTTCTAAGAAATCCATATAAACTTCGACACCCTATTTCACCCCCTTAGGGGTTGAATTTCTAAAAATCCTTTCTTAGCGGATGCCTACGTCGTCTACATCTACCTGGATGCCAAATTTCAGCTTGATCCGTCCAGTGGTTTGGGCTGTGCGTTGATAGATGGCTATGTCACGTTTGAGTTTTATATATTATATAGATATAGACTAGGATAGAGTATACATATAATATGTAATAAACTAATTACATTATTTAGTTCTATTATTCGCCACCCTGGCTGCATTGTATATAAACCCATTATTATGAAAACAAGATTATTACTGCGGGTGCGCTGTTTACAACAAAGTCCAAGTTGTTTTGAAAACAAGCTGGGAAACTTCGACGCTCAATCCATTCATTTCTACGTTATTTGCCTTTTTGATAAGATCCTTAGCGCTCGCATAAAGTAAACGAGCAATAATATTACCTGCTGGGAGGTCTCTGAGACATCCATAGTACAATATCGTTTGATAAAATTCCACAAAGGAGGACACCCGCTGTGCTCCTGGCCAAGATAATAATAGTATAACCTATTAATCGCAATATTACGGTTTGCCTCCTCCCAGATTAGCTGGGAAAGAAGGGGGGGTCTGCACCCCCATCGACCACAAATTACAGAGGCTCGAGCTACCTTAGGGCACTCGCCTCTCATACAGATGAAGCTGCACTGGGCTCTCAGTCTGCTAGCATAATATATTCTACCTAAAAAAAAAAAATCCGTAT